>VDFB02027326.1:0-23988 GCA_007258455.2 Sequoia sempervirens | reverse complement strand
AATGAAGTATTGTTGGTTCCTTTGTGTCACCTGTAACAAGCATTCCCATGGATGATTTTGAATGTAGAAGAGCAGCAAGACAAGGAAGAAACATCCTCCCTCCATCCCAATGGTCCAAACCCCCATATGGATCTGTCCAACTTGCAAATGCAGGGGCATCCAAATGGGCATTTCCCTCTAGGAGAACTTCCCCTAACATCTAATAAAAAAGACCACTAAAACTTTAAAAGCTGAAAATTTGAAGAATTCCTTAACCCTTACCCTAAAATTAAAATGGGGCCTTGTCCATCAAGTCCCCGACCACCACTCCCCCTACCCCCTGCTTTGCACCTAAAAAAGCCTTACAAATACCCTAACCCATTCTCTCATGCAATCACCAAAAGAGTAAGATAGGAAGAGGAAGTCCCCTGCAAACTGTTTAAAAAATAATCATTTAACATGATGAAAAGGGTGCATGCACCATGAAGGTCACTGCACCTCTCAATTTGGGTTTGGTGATGCTGCCCCCAGACCCCGTTCTAAGTTTAAAAAGAAAAAATGTAAAAATTGTTTTGGGCTACACTAGATAAAATCCTTAGGAATTGAATTCTATTTATACTTTTGGTTTTCTGAGTCAATCTTGATTCTATGTAAAGCTACCTTGGTTACACTCAAATGATTTAGAAAGTAAATATAATGATCTAGTGAAGATGCTTGGATTTGTGACACATGTACATCAGCACTGCAGCTTGTTGTAGACCTCTTTGTTTAGTTCTATTCTTTCACGAATCCTTTACTTGGCAACATGCTGAAACTCCTGACTAATATTATAAAATGGCGCATTCAAATTTTGGCTAGCAATTGTGTAGCTACCTTTATTTATTTTATGAATAATGCTGGAGCCCGGTACTTGCTTTTAAGATGATGAATGGCAAAAGATTTTATCATCTTTAAAAACAACTGCAGAAATACCAAAATTTACTCAGGATTGTATACAAAATGGTTACATTGAGGCATCAGACAGTGCAGAAGGTGACCCTACAAAGTCTAACAGTGGAGTGCTGGTCAATGGCATAATTTCCACCCACAATAGGGGTGAAGACATATTAATATTCATTGCCTTTGATGCAAAATGCCATAGATCAGTACAACTTCCTATAAGTTTCAGCTTCATAAACAATTACTTCTCTTACTGTTTTTTGTAATTATTTTTTATATATTATTTTAATAGACCCACATTGTACCATTCAATGGTATAATTACCACTCAAGATAGGGGTGAAGACATATTAATATTCATTGCCTTTGATACAAAATGCCATAGAACAGTACAACTTTGTATAAGTTTCAGCTTCATAAACAACTACTTCTCTTACTATTTTTTGTAAGCATAAAAGGAAGGAAAAGAAATCGACCATCCTCAAAACCATCCCTCCATCTTGGAATCATAGAGAGACACTATTTGTAACTTAGAAAGCAACCTCCTCAACAAAACTGCTTCACAATCTGCTAGGGCAGCAGTTTTACTGTCACTTAGTCGAATAATGGCCATTGTTTGCCATTTTTTGCTAACACAACTCATATTCCTAGGTACAACACATATCTTGATGTCGTTAAAATAGTTAATTTAATGGTATGAATGTAAGTCACGTGTACAAATGTTATACAAGTACATTGACAAAAATAAACACAAAATAGTAAAGCATAATATTGTGCTTCATAAAATGTAGTAAAATAAGGGAAGGTGCATTCAATTAACATAAGTTAGCTGACAATCAGCTGGTCATCTCTCACTTTATTTATTCAACAATTTTATTCTCTAGTTGAATGAAGAATAGTAAAGAAGGCCTTTCTCTCTCCATTTTCTGAGTTTGTCTACTATAATTGCTTGTTTTTCTCTCTGTTAATTGTTTTATAAGATCTGTTGATCCTACCCAACAAGCACCAACAAGCTGAAAATCATCACTAATACCGTCAAAAGTGCCAAAGTCAACTTTAGCTTGCAAATTATTCAGAATTCATTTTTGCAGTCTTTCAAGTACTTAATCTTAGGACTGCTCATGAACCTAGAAATGTAGCTGACAACAGAATTAAGATCAGGCCTATTGGCTGTAAGGTATATGAAGCTTCCCACCAACTTCTGACTCTAGCAACTCACCAGCCTGCTTTGAATCACTATTGCCTGATAGCTTGAGAACAGCCTCTGTATGAGTAGAAAACTGTTACAACCACTAATACAAAATTTCTTCAACATATGTTTTGCATACTTTATTTAAGAAATGAAAACTCCATCATTAGACTGCTATAAATTTACTCCTGCACAACAATGGAATAGTCTTAAAACTGTCATGTTAAAACTGTAGCACAATTTTGATTTTACCAGCTAAATGGTATCATTCTCATTACTTGCACTAATTAAATCATCCTCATATACAATGTGAATAATGATATTGTCAGCCAAACTTTTTATATTGAGATTTGCGTCAAAAAGACTACTTTTAAATCCAGATCTAGGAAAATAAAGATGTTCTATTCTACACCAAGGTTCCTGGAGCCTCTAACACATGTAATATACCTAAGCATATGGCAATTGTAGTCAGTCAAATGGATAAACTATTTTCATGGCCCTTCATTCCTCAAAAGGCATTCTACATTGGTTTCGTACCAAATACATTCTACAAACTTCTATCTTCTTATAGAATTAGGTTATGAAGTTGGGTTTGACAAAAATGGCTGGCAAACTGCATCAGTTCAATTCAGATCAAAGTACATGATGGACAAGACAAGCCTGGGTTCCCCCAGGGTCACACCCCGGGTTCCCTAAGGATCCACCTCCCAGCTCAAGTTCACCCAAGGTTCGACTTCAAGCCCAACAAACAGCAATTGTAGTCAGTCAAATGGGTAAACTATTTTCATGGCCCTTCATTCCTCAAAAGGCATTCTACATTGGTTTTGTACCAAATACATTCTACAAACTTCTATCTTCTTATAGAATTAGGCTATGAAGTTGGGTTTGACAAAAATGGCTGGCAAACTACATTGGTTCAATTCAGATCCAAGTACATGATGGACAAGACGAGCCTGGGTTCCCCCAGGGTCACACCCCAAGTTCCCTAAGGGTCCATCTCCCAGCTCAGGTTCATCCAAGGTCCGACTTCGGCACCCCAAGTTCCTTGCAGGTCCATCCTACCTAGTCATAATCCAGGTTACCTAAGGGTCCATCCCCCAGCTCAAGTTCACCCAAGTTCTGACCTGGGCACCCCAAGTTCCTTGCAAGTCCATCCTTCCCAGTCATACATGTCATGAACCCACAAGCCAAAGGCATTTAACTCATTTTTTCAACCAAAAAAGGATATTTTAAATTCCTGATATGACCTAATTTGGCATAAAGTGACTCAAATGACATTCATTTGACAAATACAACATACCAAAACACCCACTTTGCCTCCAAGCTACCATTTTTCATCATTGAAGCTTCCTGGCTATTTTTTCAAAAGTGAAGGACTTGTTAGGGCTCTCAAAAAAATTGATAAATCTCAGTCTTTGTCCCATATTTTACCTCTCTTTGATCCCCAAGGTCACTTTAAAACTCCTAGCACTCATATACCAAATCCTAAAGTTCTAAGTTTTTTAGTTTTTCGGCATTTTGTTATGTTTCATGACTTCTTCCTTGGCCTAAAATGCAAAGGAGAAGTAAATGAAGTGCTAAGGAGTTGTTTTAGCGCTAACCCTAGTTCGTGAACCTTTCCACGAGCCAATATGAAGGAGAAAAGCAAAGTGTTTTCGATGATTCTTTTGGTTTACAAACTTCCATGTTTGCCGAAACTGGTCTTAGTTCTTTCAGGGTGTCTTAAACAGTTGTGATTTGGCCCAAAGTGCCAAAATATGAGCGAGGGGCCAAAGGTTACAAGTTTCAAAGGTTCACAAGTTTGCAAACCTGCCAAAAGTGCAACAAGGGGAAGGAAAGGTCAAAGTTTCAAAGTTCGTGGGTTCCCCAAAATACTGACAAAAAACAAATAAGAGGAGGTTCACCATGTCAACAAGTCTGCAAGTTCGCAAACTTGCCAATTTGCCAAATTGGTTCCCAAGATTTCCATTTCTCCAAAAGTGCGAAGCTCCAAGAAAGAGAGAGAACAAAGAGAAAGCGAAGGATGTTTAAGATAGTTCACCAAAGTCAAAGTTCGCAAAAGGGAGGTTTTCTAAAAGACAGGCTTGCCAAAAGGTAAGTTCACTAAAATTAAAGGTCATCAAAATACGGGTTGATAAAAAATATTTGAAGTGCAAAAATAAAGTGCAGCCTATTAATGTCAGATTTTCAAGGTTTGCTTCTTTCACTTTTTTGGCCAACAATGTCATTGTGGAAACTAAAGATTTTTCCCTTTTTATTCCTTGACCTTTTAAGTGGTTTAGCATCCTTTTTCAATTATTTATATATTGAATTGCTTTCTATTTCAATGTTCTTTGTTGTAATGTCCCCTTCTCAGCAGTGATCGGTGCAGTTGGCCGTTAGCCTATTCCGAAGGCCCGTAGGCTAGTCGGGAGCAGTAATTAGGGTTTCCTTTTGGGTTTTCAGAGAGCTTCGCAGTGGTGTGACATGCAACTGAAACAGAGGACTTTTTCAGACTTACTATTTTTAGTAAGTTGCAACGGCTACTCAAAATGTGGTTAAAATGCATTTGGCCACACTTACTATTTTTAGCAATATGCTATTTTTAGTAAGTGATATATTTAGCAGTGTTATTTTTAGCAGGGTTTCAGCAAGCCAGTTCAGAGGCTATTTCAGGCAGGTCAGTTTGAGCAGTTGGTCTCTTGCACTCTTGGAGTTATTTTTGGCTGGTCAGAACTTGTGTTGGGCGCTTCTCTTGTTGAGGTAGAATATTTTAATAAAGTGAAATATTGATAAGGCTTGGTGGACGCCTTAATGGAGAAATAAGTTATTTTTATAAAGTATTTCACTTCATTATTTTAGACGCCACATTTTACATTATTTGTATTTTTGATAAAGTATATTGCCTTCCTGGAGTGGACAACTTGGAGAAGGTTGAAATGAAATCCAAATTGCAGATTATTGGAAAGTGAATGTGAATTTGAGTTAGGCGTCCATTTTGGAGGGAGTTGAATTTGAATTTGGAGAGAAAAGGTTATAAATAAGAGTGTTGGTCTTCATTCTCATCATCCATGAAGAAATTGTAACAAAGTGCTGCCAAAATGGTGATTCACTTGCTTCGAAGAATGCATAACTCCTAGCAATCTTGGTTTCTTGCTTGAAAGATAGCAACTAGCTGAGATAGAGACTGTTCTTTACACTGAAGGACAGATTGAGCATTATGGAGAAGTTTAAGATTGATGTTTTTTGATGTTTGGTGTGTTTTTACAGTTTACAGCTTGTCGGTTTGGTGCTTGCAGAAAGCACGTTTTTGGTTGTGGTTCTCTAGGCGAATTTTTGTTGGTTCTGAGTAGTTGCTCATTCCATTCCTATGGCCTAGGCGTCCCCTCTTGCTGGTTTTCAGATTTTATCATGAAGTATTGAATTTTATCTTGAAGGTCGCCCCTCTTTCCAGGCCGTACCATGCCTGTAGATGCTTTGGAATTCGTGCTTAAATCAATGTTGGGTGTTTGATGCAGTTTCAGAGTCTAGACTTGGTCGCCATCTTCCCTAGTCTCATTTGCATCTTATTTCAGGTTCATTGGAGGAGTATTGGATGAGTTAGGAGCATTTAGGAGTGGTTCTAGTCTTGTTGGTTTGCATTTTCTGAGTGCTGGTTTTCTATATCAGATTGTAGAAGTTCTGGTTTTTGGTTGGCTTTTCATATTTGGGAGGCTTGTGAAGTTTGAGAAACATATAATATCATTTGCAGAGGATTGGACAGCTTGCTCATTTGTAATTTGCAGATTACTTTCATTGTAAGGCTGAAATCAGTAGTACTAATTCAATCATTTAATATTTTGGCACTTTATATTGTAATTCCCACTATTAGTGGAAGGGACAAGCCTCGCCGTCCATTTACTTACAGCTTTTCATTTTTGTACTACCCGCTGAACAAGCGGAAAGGGTCGGTAAGCCGCCCATACTTAAATTTTCATGCACTTTGTAATTCTCATCATGTTGATCGGCTGAGCCATCAAACTACTCCCGCTGAATAAGTGGTCGAGTTGCATAAGCATTGTAATTTCCAACATTTCAGTTTATTTGCTAACAATCCCCGACGCCATATGCTATCACCTCGCCCGTCATTGGGATCTTGGTGAACATTCTTGGTGTAGGGTTACTTTCTTAGCTGGTTTTAGTTTTGCTAACGTTGACGGGTGAAGTTGTTGGTGTGAAAATTGAAAAAAATTGTAAGAGGGTTATTTCATTTATGCTTCCAATCCAATTAACTACTTGCTTATCACAATAACTATTCTACTAATCTTAAAAGGATGGAAGCTAGACCTTCCACTTCAGAAATATCTTGATCCAATCTTTTTTTTCTTCTACCGTCCTTTTTTCAACACACTTAACAATAGCTAGAATGATAGATCAAATACAAATGTAATTTTCATGTTAGGAACATGTTACAAATAGAAACACATATGTAGAAAACTAGAAAAAATCTATTCCTTAATACTGAAATATGAGCTGCAAACCCAAATTTTGCAGCACTAATAATTCATAGGAAAACTTGCAATGGATATATTCAGTTGCAATGAAACTTCTTATATTCAAATGCTTTGGAAACAACGGTGAGCTCAAATCGGCTCCATCCTAATTTAGAATTGGACGCATGATGTGTGAGGGTTTGAAGGGGGAGGTGCTTGCAATCTTCTATAGTTTATACTATTTCTAGAGCTTGAGAGGACTCCAAAAGCCTTTGACAAGCAATTTGTCAATGTTGGCAAAAGTTGTACCAATGGCCAAAAAAATTGGCCCCAAGCACACTCCAAAGGTTGTACAACTAGATACAAAGGCAATGTGTGGATACATATTAGAAAGAAAAAAATTGCAATAAAAGTTTTTTGAAAATTAAAAAAAAAACAAATCAACTCAAAAATTAAGGTTGCATGGTTTGGTTTCAAGTGCCATTTATTTAGCGGTAACAAACCACTATTAAGCAGCATACATACCATTTAAGTGGCATGCAATACCACCACTGGTATACCTACCCCCGTACCTTTGGTCACCACCCTCTACACATAGGGTGTTCACCAAAGTGGTGCAAACTTTCCAATGTGTAAGGCGCCAAAGCCCTTTTTTTTGGTATAGTCAATAGGTCAACTCGATTCTCACGCATATGCCATTTCAAATATTTTACATTGGCATCTTCCATTGTTCCATGGGAATATTCTCCATACTTACCTCCTTTGAAAGCAACTATCAAAAAAATGTATAGTTTCTACTTGAAGTATCAATTTTTCATATTTTTACAATAGACAAAATGCTCTCTTTGAGCCCAACGTAGCGGTATGATCAAGCATACATTTTGTCTCCTTCTCATCAATTTTTCAACGTGTTTGTTTTCCTCACGCACAAGAGGAACCCCCATAGTAGAAGTTTTACTTTTCACTATTCCACTTTAGGAGTTTGCTTCTTGATCATACAATGTCCCTTTTCTATTCAACTTTTTTGAAATGAGCTAATTTTTCTATGGCTTCATAGTGGTTCAATCCATTTCTAATTTTGGTTACTAGTTTTTCAAAAGTTACAATTTGTCATATGGTTACTAAGCAATTCTCATTTTAGAAACTTCCAAGGTTCCATTTGATCTCATATAGACTCATTTTTTGGTGTCATTTTTTTGGAAAGTGCATGATTTTTCACATACTTTTCATTGCTACCTTCTGCACTTTTCATTTTGCTTAAAATCTATACTTTTAGCAAAATTGGTCCTTTTTGCCATCTATAAAAACAAATTAAAACCACTTTGTTGATTTTGACAAGTGACAGTTGTACTCAGTATTTATTGTCACCTTCATTTTAGCTTGGTTGAATGTTATGGGGGATCATTTATCATGGAATTTGTGTACCCATCGCATAATTATGGGGGTGTGTTATGCAAAAATCATTATTGGGCTCATTATAAACGCACTCAATTATAAAGTGTTATTTCATTACTTGTCCTTTTAGGGGTTTTGAAATTTATTCTTGGGCATTTTGTACTCATACACTATTATAAAGTTCCAAATCTAGGGGGTCTCTTGATTGGACTCCTAATTGATCTCTTTGATGAGCACACACTTACACTAAGAGGGGAGGGTGGGGCAGTGAATCAGTATAACACAATCTTTTATTTTTTCAAGACTTAACAACCATAGCAATATCAATCACACATCTAACAATTATGCAACACAAGAAGAACACACGATTTTCATATAAACCCTTACGGGAGAAAACCACAGCAAAATATTTCTTATATAGAACTTCTCTTAGAAACTTCGTAGACACCAACCCACTTGAGACATCAATCCCCACAACTGAACACAAACCCAGCAAGAGACACCAATCTCTTCTAATGAGAGGCATCAACCTCCTGATCTCTTCAATTAGGAGGCACCAGCCTCCAAATGAATATTATGTTTGCCTTCTTGAGTGTTGCTGCATCAATAAGCTTCACAAATCTGCCTTATATCTGCTACTAATCACTTTCATGATCTGATATAAATCTTCCTTAAAGATCTTCTCTAAATTAGCTTGAAGGTCTGCCCTAATTCTGCTACAAATCACCTTTAGATCTGCTCATAAACTTCTTTTAAATCTGCTCTTGAAGTCTGATTTTAATTGCTTCAGATCTACTCTTGAATTCTGATTTTAATTGCTTCAGATCTGCTCATGTATAGAAAGATATTCGTGAATTGCTTGCATTGACAACACCTCTCAAACTCATCTTTATATCTTCTCTAAGGAGGGCGATTTCATGAAAAGACACATTTATTGCCAAGAGAGGGCAACCTTTCATTTATATGCACCCTTTCAAGCCCAATTTGGGCACTCCATTAGAGGTCGACCCCTATATATAAAGCATATTTATTTAAAAAATAATAATTCCTAAAATAAGAGTGCCACAATTGAAGAGGGTCTGCCCAATAGAATTAATTTAATTTAATTTTTAAAGGCATTACCAAGGAGGGCACCACATTAGGGAAGTCAGCCCATACAAGAAAGAATTCATTTATTTTATTTTCGAACTTAAGAAGGGCACCAAGAATGAGGGAGACGACCAGCATTCAGATGAATTTAACTGCTGCCTTGTGAGGATAAATCTGCCTTGGAATGATTGCAATGACAGTAATGAATTTGCCATCATACACCTTTGACATCAATGACAATAATTCTAACACTCTTGTTTGACTAATTTAGGGGGGATTATTATAGTTCATCATGGGTATTTTAGAACATCCTTTTGTTATCACCTTGGATAGATGGGACTATAACTCCTTGTGAGATGGAATCTTCAAGCACTATAGATGGATTAAAGTCTTGTCTTATTTCTATGGACTTGTTCCTAAACCAAGTGTACCTATTGACAAAAGTATGTATTGCACTACAAGAATGATCATGTCCTAGGATTGATTGGTTGTAATGCTGACATCTACACAGTTTTTAACTTTTACATTGAATGCCTTTGGACTCTTTAGACCAAAAGTTTGAAGATGTATGAAGATTCTCATGATCCTCCATTCTTGAATGATTCTTCTTTGGATTTCCTTGTACCCCTAGATGTTTCTTAGATTCAACCATGTGAATGTGTTTCAAACATGGAGCTTGCTTATTGGGAATGTCTTTAAAATCATGATGACATAAAGACTTCTCTTCATGCTCATCCTCCTCTTGCAGAGACTCTTGATGATTCTTTAATTCCACTGACACTTAATGCAGATTTAGAAGCTTTGCCTCCTTTATCCCCAAGACCATTTGGAGGTTGAGGATTCTCCAACCCTCCTATAGTTGTTCATAACTAAGCATCGAATGTGAACAATTTGGGATGAGCAATGTAATCACATGACATGTACTAAGATTCCACCTTCACCTACTAATTCAACAAAGATCTCGTCTTCTTCGCATGTTTGTTCAAATGCTCTTCAACAAGTTCATATGTGTCATCTTGATCATTGGGATGCCTACTTATTCGACATACATCACATGTTTGCAAAATCTCATATTCAAGATTTTGATGACACCATCAAGAACATCTATCTTCTATTTAATGACAACACTTGTAAAGTTGCATCACCTTCTTTGGATGTTATGGGAATGCATTATAGACCTCATATTCTTTATTTGCCTATACATGCTTCCACGATGACACATGCTACAGTTATTCATGCATCCACTGATTTGAGTCTATCACCATTGACACCTTCTATAGGAGCACCTAATTTTCATATCTCATACCTATGTCGAGAGTCATTCTTCTATGGCTATTGTACTCAAATCTTACATGGTTCCTAATTTCATTTATTAATCTCAATCGCAGTTCAGCATTGGCATGGAGAAGTTTGAGTAGTTTCCAAAGACATTCATTTTGATTCCTTTCTTCACTCTACCACTTGAGTGGCGATTCAACAAATCAACAACTTTGGGCTTCTTTCGAAAGGAAGATGCATTGTTCATTGCATAGGGACTGACCATGAAAATCAGTATGCACTATTTGCGTGCACATTCTCTTTCTTCTATGTGGAGGCATTCATTTGTCATATCTTATAGTGAAATCAAAACACTATTCCATGTTCTCTTTCTTTGAGGGTGAATTTTTCCTTTTCATATGGAGAGTTTTATCCTTCTCTTATTTTGGAGGGGGAACATTTTGTACATGGACACCTAATATGGCTACACATTTGTCAGGATCCATCCATTGTTGGGAAAAGGTGTGTTGTTCAGCTTGCATAATGCTAAAAATGTAAAATTAATATTATTTGTGGTGCACCTAGGAATCTAAGAATGCATGCATCACATGGGTTAGACATTTTTGGGGCCACTTTGTATGTTGTATATGACATTGAAATAAATATTTAATGTGGGTTTCACCATGAGAAAATATTCAATATTGGGAAAAGTTGGTACCAAAAAGTAAATGAAGGAAACATGGTTTTGTGAGCTCATGGTATTAGTCACATGGTTTATGTAATACCACTTGGTGGTTTTGTGCAAGCTTAATCCTATAAAAACAAGTACATAATTAATTGTTGAGGTTGGCTATTATAAACTTTGGCATGTTGGCTAAGGTTGGATTGAGCATCTCTTGTAAGTTGCATGTGTAAGGAGAGAAAGAATGGATTGGGATGTGTGGTTATATGATTCTCATTTGCTTCTTCACATGGAGTGCAATTAGAGAGCTTGTTCATGAGATAATACATTGAACGTATTAATGCATTTGGAGGCTGAGTTTTCCCCAAGGTACATCTTGTGTCATCTTGATGGTATGTTTGTTTATGCTTTTGCATTGTCGATTATGAATATTTGTTTGAATATTTTTCCCTGATAAGGTTATGTAGAAATAGTTTACTATGGCTGAAAATTTCCTTCCATCCATACCCGCCTAAGCTACATTTATGGGGGGTGTTGTTGCATTAGTTTTTGTATTAAGTATAGTGGAATCAACATTACAGATTACATATGGAAGATTTACTTCAAAAGTCCAATCTGTTCCCTGCTACAAACTACACCCAGTTATACTGTATCATCATTTTCCCCCCTGTTACAAAAAGATATCATTACATAAGCCTGTTATCATCAGTTACAGCAGTTTCCCCCCTGTTACAAAAAGATATCATTACAGAAGCCTGTTATCATCAGTTACAGCAGTATCCCATGTATATACCCTGTACAATTATATACCATTATCCTTTACAATTATATACGAGGGTTCCAAACATACGGAGCAAAAATACAAAATATTCATTGCTGTCCATCAGAAGAAGTTACTCTGTCCTGTTAATCTCTTTCATTGCCACAATGTCTCGGTTGCTGCCAATTCTTCTACAGAAAATCCTGTTGTCTTCTCACCTCTGTTCCGTATCTTATCAGGTTTGTTGCTCTGTCCCTCCATAAGATCTTTCCGGAATGCCTGCAGTGCCCTTAAGAAGACATCTAACCCAGGGTGACCCTCCTGCCACATATGTCCATACCTAGCTTCAAGGATGTTGATTGTTATTTCTCTCTTTTCCAAGTATTTCCAAAACTTTTCCTTCGAGAGTTCCACCGTGATGTAGACCTACATAGCAACATTATAGAGCATGATTCTTTTGTAAGACTCAGTAAGCAACCTCTTCCTTCCTTGAAACCTGTCTTCATTCCGTGCTTTCCATATGGCCCACAAAATGTCAGTTGAAAGACAATGCCAAAATAGTGCAGCAGTTTTTCCCATTTTCCCATTATGATTAAATAGAATCTTTTCAGGAAGAGGTTCCCCATTATTCCCCCAAATGTTTTGTTCAATGCAAAACATGTTCCATATTTCCTTAGCAAAAATACAATCAAAGAAAATGTGGTTAATTGTCTAAGGTATTCTGCATAGTCCACACAAATCAATATCATCATAATTACTTTTGAAGGAGAGTTTTTGAATTATTAGAAGCCATCTGAAACAAGCTTTCTTAGCCTCTAGCTCTTTATACTAGTTACTTTGAAAGTTTTTTGCCACTGGTTTTTATTCAAGTTTATTTTCCAGCTTTGGTTCAAATGCTCTATTAGATCTATTTGATCTGTTAACATGGAGTATATTTCTTTTGCTTTGGTTCTTATTACATTATTGCCATTTTGCCATTGAAATTTTTTAAACTGAGAGGTATCATTTTTTGTTTCCATTGGGAATTTTAGCTGGCTGCAAGCTTCCCTTAGGACTGTGTAAGTCCTCCAATTACTGTGAGGTATATTAAACTCTGAACTCAAATCATTCCAATCTTTTAGCTTACCATTTTTCAGAATTTCACTGAAACATTTAATACCTTTTTGGGCCCAGCTCTTTGCTGAGCACCCTTGAATTAAAGTAAGTGGTTTCCTTTGTGCTTTAAATTTCACCATATTGATCTATTAGTCAGAATGATCCTATTATCACTTTTGGTGAAGTAGCAATTGGTTAGGCATTTTTTAATTATTTCCCAAGCTTTCCATATGGTTCTGAGACATTGGACCCTGCAGGTGACATAGTCCATTCACTACTGAGAATATCACTGAAGGGTAGGAGTTTCCATGCTTTTGCTTGTTTAGGGACAGCATTAATGATATTTTGTCTAATTAACAGCTTCCATGGCTCCCCCCCTTCCAAGGCTCCAATCACCCACTTAGTTGCCAGAGCAATACCTTGAAGTCTCAGGTCTTTTAATCCCAGGCCCCCCTTGAGTTTTGCTATAGTGCACCATTCCCATTTTATTGAGTGTCTTTTCCTCTTACCTTTACCATCTGACCACAGAAATGCTCTTATTCTTTTATGAATAGCATTAATCTGGTAGGAATTGAAAAACCCATAGAGGCAAAATAGATACTATAGGATGAAAGAATTTTCTGGCAAACCTAGAGTCTCCCAGCTAAGGAGAGGAACTGTCTGTTCCACTTAGCAATTTTCCTTTCTATCTTGTCTCTTATCCATAACCATATTTCTTTTAAATTTGGATCCACTGCAAAGGGGATACCCAAATACCTCACCAGTTTCTTGGGGCCCCCCTATTGAAGGCCAAATTTGTTAAGCCAATCTGGAGGTTCTTCTTTCCACCCTAGGAGGCATGATTTTGAAGGGGCAACTTTTGCTCCAGAAGCTAGGCAGAAAATATCTAATTTCCCCATTAGATTTCTGAAATTATCCTCCTCTAAGCTCATCAAAAGGATTGAAGTGTCATCAGCAAACTGGAGATTTAAGAGTTCATTCATATCAGGCAAGATGATGCCCTTCACTCTTGGGATTGTTGAGTTCTCCCTTAAAACATAGTGCAATGCATCTAAAGCTATTACAAATAATGTTGGTGCAAGTGGGCACCCTTTCCTTATTGACCTCTCAAGGGAGATCTCATGAGTAAGAACCCCATTAACTTCTACCTGAGCAACAGCATCTTGGAAAAGGGTTTTGACCATATGGCAAAAGGACTTGGGAAAGCCAAAGGCCTCCAATACCAAAAGTACAAAGTCCCACTCAATTCTATCATATGCCTTTTCAAAATCAAGTAGGAGCATTGCAACATCTTGTTTTGTTTGTTTGGCCCAACTCATAGCTTCCCTGCAAGTGATGAGATTCTCCAAAATATATCTCCCCTTAATGAAGCCAGTTTGTGTAGAGTTTATGATGGCAGGAAGAATCATGGCCAACCTTTCAGCTAACACCTTAGCCAAGATCTTATAGGACACATTGAGGAGAGTAATAGGTCTCCAATTTTTGACTAAGGCTCAATCACCTTCTTTTGGAATCAGTTTGATGATTCCCTTATTGATATTTTTGCCCAATGAAACTCTTTCAATGGCTTTCTTGTACACCAAATATAGGTCTTCACACACCCAATCTAGAAAGGTCTTATAGAATTATGTTGGGAGACCATATGCACTTGGGGATTTGTCATCTTTAGGTGAGAGAATGGCTCTTTTGACTTCTTCTTTAGAGATCTCATTTCCAAGTTCAGATGCCATATCTTCATTAACACTCTTTGGAGCAATTTTCTTTATATAATCCCTGGCCTTGGAGCAAGGCCCGTTGTCCCCTTCAGAGGAAAAGAGGTTCTTGTAAAACTGAAAGAATTGTTCTCTTATCTCATCTTGATTTACCAGAGTAACATCATTCAATATAATCTAATCTATTTGCTCACTAGCATGCTTCTCTTTGATATACCTGAAGAAAAAATTGATACCTTTATCTCCATTCTCTAGCCAATTCATTTTGGCTCTGACTTTTAGGCCTTGTATCTTCTTGTTTTGAAGCCTCCTTAGGCTATTTTTGGCCATGGCAAGCCTACTTGTTAGCAGATAATCAGTGGGGTTTTGCCTGCAATTCAGTTTCTCCTTGGAGCAGCTTATCCTAAAGGAGTGTCTCTTTCCTCCTGATGTCTTTAGCTCTTTTCCTTCCAATGGTTTGGAATAGGGCTTTCTAGCCTTCTGTATTCATTTCCCATTTCCCAATGGGGGATAAATCCCAGTGCATCCACTTGTTGATTAACCTGAGAGAAACTATTGCATTTCTGCAATCTTTATCTTTAAGGAGGCTGGTATTAAGGCAGAACCCATTGTCCCTACCAGCAACTTTTGCCATTCCTCCCTTAAGGGAGAACTTGGCCCTTATCAGGTGGTGGTTAGATAAAGAGTATTGTTGGAAACTTGCAGCCAATTAAAGACAATTTCCACATAACCCATAAAGAAATCTATGCATCTAAGTATTCAGAATCCACATGCAAGAGAATAGACAACATACCCATGAAAATATGACACAAAATATACCCTGGGAAAACCCTCAAGAGGGAAAAAACCCAGCCTCCAAAAGCATCCATCTCTCATATATTATTCAGCAATAAGATTACAATATATCTTCTGAGTCTCCATGAACACCATTGAAGCAACAAGCTCTCTCCAAGCAATCCATGCGAACAAGCATGCAACCACACATCCTGTGCCATGCTTCAAACCCTCACAAATACTAACCAGAGCTAATCATGCAAAATTGCATCATCCTCAAATAACTACCTTTGTGGTTGCTTTTATAGAAGCAAGCTCCCACAAAACCACTAAGTGGTATTGCACAAAACTATGTGACAATAAATATGAGATTACAAACCATTTCCCATTATTTAATATTGGGTGCTTTATTTATTATTTTCCCAATATTAAATAATTACATTTTATCAATTTAACTTATGTGCCAATGTTACATGCAACATTAAGTGGCCCCAAGAATAATTACATTAAATACATAATGCAAGGTGTACAACACACCTTTTCCCAACAAGTATGGAGTTACTTCTACTTTACATCCATCTTTCACCGGGGAGACCAAGAAGAAGGCCTTGTTTATGTAAAATCTATCAAGCCTGCAGTAAATTATCTTGCTTCCTTTCTAGAAGTTGCACCAAGTAAACCAAATATCTTTGCATTCCTTCTTTTGGCCTTCAATAGGATCTTCAATTTTCAGCTTCGATTTCATCCTTGACTAGTAATATTTCTCATTACCTTTCCAATCCTGCCCTAAACCACCCCACTTGTCTTCCCCTTTCTCAACAAAGTTAAAGTCTCCCCCAATAATCCAAGGGATATCCTACATATTGTATAGCCAGTTCCAAAGGAGGATCCGTTCTTTATAGTCATTAGGGGCATACACAGAGCAAATGCCAAAGCAGATATCATCTTTCTTGATAATCACCCAAACAGCCCAGTTGCAAGAGACCCCATAATTGTCAACAAGTTGTGCCCATTTATTTTCCATCAAAACAGCCCCACCCTTCCCTTTTTCATGTTTGGTGACAAACTGGTCAGCATCTTTCCAAATCACCTTCAGACTAGTTTCAAGGATAAAGCCAGTAGCTTTGACTTCTTGCAACAGGACAATGTCCTTTTCTTTCTTTTGTGCTAGAAATCCTCTAGCAACATGTTTCCTATCTGGGCATTCAAGTCCCCTTACATTCCATGATATGCAGTTGATATCCATTAGGCTTGTTTATTAGGTGGGCGTCCCTTATCACATTTGAAATTGTCAAAGCATTTGGTGAGCCTATTCTTTGATTCCATCCTTTTAGCATTGGGAGGAAAAAGTACCCCGCTAAGCTTCTTCCTCTTGTCCTTTGAGAGTTGATTGGGGTCTTTATCCGAGGGCTGCTTGGTGCTTTCCACCTCTTTCTTCTTCCTATACCTCCGAGTCTTTTTGATTACGACCTCCATGGGGGTCTCCTCCCCATCAATGGTCTCCTTAATAGAGAATAATCGTAGGTCATTTGTAGAGTCCATGCCCGATTGAGAGGCAAAACCATCTGAACTTACCACTCCACCAAAAGTTTTAATAGGAGACATTGCTAGGTGGGGAACCAAAATTTCATCAACCTTTTCATTTCCATTCACAAAGGAGACAGTATTGAGGGCAAGAGGTGTCACCAGTCCCTCCTCACAACCATCGGATTGTAGGTCCACCAATTCCACATCAACTCTATCGGATTGCATTCCTTCCAAGTCCCCATCAGGGCCTTGAGGGCAATTCCTCTGTCCCCCAGGGTCTGTTTCATTTTTATTAGTTTGTGTTGGGTCCTCCATTCTTGTTTCAAAGGGGCAATTGCTAGCCTGACTATCCTCAACATCAGATGTGACATTGTCTTCTTTAAAGTATTTTGAATTGAAAGAGTAGATCTCCTTAACTGCTTTTATATTGTTCTCCTTAGGCTTTTTTGTTTGCTTGATTTTTTGTGGAGCCAATTGTTGAGCATTTAGCTTACCATTATTTACAAGTTCTTTAGATCCAGCTTGATGGGGAGGTTCAATGTCACCTCGTTCTTTAATATTTTTCCCTATTTCAAGGGTTCCATCCTCCAAACTGTTATTGATTTCTTGCATTAGGGAAACCAAGTTATCTTCTACCCTAGATGTCTCCTTGTTATTTCTAATTATTTCCATATTCATCTGTTGAGGGAAGTCACTCTTTTCCTCCTTATTCAATTTAGGGGTCGAGGGCGAAGAGCTCTCGATTAATTCTTTCAGAGTAAGGCTATATTCCACAGTCTTCTCCAGATTGTTTTATGTTCCCCCCTCTCTCCTATCCATTGTCGGAGGTTTCATCTTGCCTCTTACCATTTCCGCCAGAGGTAGAGTTATTGCTGGTTCTATTTCTTATTATCGGGCAATTTCTCCTGATATGTCCCTCCTGCCGGCATAAATAGCAGGCGTTAAGCCCGCCAAGGGCTTCCAGTTCACATATTATATTACCACTTTTCAGTTTTATTTGCAGTATCTCAGGAAGGTCAATCCCTGGAGATAAGGATACCAAGGCCCTCGCATCTGAATGCGGAAGAGGGGCTTTTGTATCGTCTATTTTCAACACATTTCCATACAATTCCAACAAAAGTGGAACGAATTTCCATAGTCGGGGAGGGACGTGCTTTATAACTATCCATCTAGGGCTAGACAAAGCCAGCACTTCCTCTTCCAGTGCCTTAGGGAGCCATGCCAGGGGACGGAATATAACTTTGCCAACATTCCAAAACTGTTTTTTTATTATTTCTTCCTGGGATTTGGGATTATTAAAGAAACTTACATACAGCCCCTTTTGCACCATGCGACAATAATAGAACTAAAACCCTAATTTCTTTTCCCAAATATTATAGAACCATTCATTCATATATTTTCTTGTCAGGACCCTACTGGTGTCGACTGCAGCAAAGAAAATTGCGGTTTTCGAGAGCCTACTATCTTCCTCAGAGATTGCTTCATCCAGGGTTTCATTTGGAAGCAAAACAACTTTCAAAGGAGGAATAGGGTGTTGCTTACCTTGTTCCTCCCCTCCATCCTCCTTCAGAACTTCGTCCCCTTCAAGCACAAACTTGGTGCCCTATGGAAGCCGACTGTGTTCTCCTACTATAATATCCCTGAAAGATTTGGGAGGCACATTGTTTTCCTTCGAAATGGTCAGATTAATAAAAGCACTATCTAGGGGATACGTATTCCCCCCCATTATTCACTAACAACACCAAGAATCCCCACATGCGAAGGCGCATAGCCAAATCGGCCAAAGAGATGCCTCCGTCACACCCACAGCAAACCAAATAAATAAAGAATAACACCAGACAGATTGCAATCCCACTGTACCCCAGAAAAATGAAGACCAAACTTGGAGGAGGGTCGAGCCTCCTCCACAGCAGGTCAGAAAAACCCCACCAGCAGTCCCCTCACACGCGCAACCAGACACTTCTCAGATTCCTCCAATCCTTTTTGTTGCATTATTTTATTTATTGCATTTAGTTACTTTATTGGATATTATCCACCTAGGATAAGCTTACTTGAATAGGTCTCTACTTAATCAGGTTTCACTTGCTTAGTTAAGCTAATAATGACATGTTCACTTTGATTTGAGGTAATCAAGTGCCACCACTACGTCATCAATCCTTGATTGAGGGCAATTAAAGTGCCACTTCTTTTTTAGTTAACTAAGTTAACTCACCTCCTAATTGGGAGTGACTGAGTTAATTCATGACCTTTTGGACATGTGTTGTCTTGAATTTGTACTACATGAATCCCTTGTAGCCTAAAATAGTTGATTGCAATTCCTTTTTGCATCCTCATTAATGGAAAAACTGTTATTTTGCATTTTGCTATTGTGTTTTTGCTGTTGCTATTGTGGTCATTGTTATCACCAAGATCCTGGCATCATTTGCTTTCTTGGCAATTCTAACACATGCAATAGACCATGTCATAGAAGAAAGTTTCACAAGTCAAGTAAGCTTGCCTGGGCTAAAACCACTACTAACTGAAATTGATGTTTGTTTCCTGTCTACGAGATTGTCATGTGGCAGGCATTATAGGTATAAAATGTAGGCTGGTACTAAGGCTAACAAACCTAATTATGGATGACGCTAGCCCAAATCTTCAAAATATTTCTTAACAAACCATGAGGACCTCTGGACTGTCCGGCAGGCATTCTAGGTGTAAAATGTAAGGCTGGAACTAAGGATAACAAACCTAATTACCAAAAAGGCTGGCCCACATTTTGAAACTGTTTATTCATTTATCATGAGAACCTCTTTTCAAATCCTTTTCAAAACAAAGTTAACCCTAACAATGAGATACATGCCAAAAGATATTGCATATCATCAATAAATTAAAGATTTTAATCTTGGAAAAAAATTTACTAGTGTAGCACATTGCAACGTGGTTTGATAACAAACAAATGAAGTAATGATGGTGTTTCAACAGTCAATTTGTTTGCAAAAGGAAATAGCAGCAAGTGGCATGTTAGTAATTGAAAGTGAGAAACTATGCCTACAACAGTTCATACCCATGCACCTAACAAAACAATTCCTTGGAGCTCCTCTCTAGCAATTTAAGGCACAAGAGTTCCAACAAACATCTAGGATTTAACAGTGACATATATATTATATACCACTGGGCATCTCAAAATGTGGGAGTATATACATTCCAACATGCACCAGAGATATTACCATGGTTTCATAAATAAGATTTACAAAGTGAGCAGAAATTATGGGGAGTGGGAACATGAAAACGATATAGTTGGTAATTTGGTCCAGTTCACTCCAAAGAGAGAACAGACAATGAAAAGCATGGATAAACTCCCACTCTCAACAATGGTATCTTTTAGTTGTTTCCAAAAAAAAAAACAGCCAATCGAACAAACAAGAGAAGTTACATTTGATATTAAAAGCCAATATAGAATCAAAATTAGTAATCATCTCTCATGCACTTTCTCTTTAACTTTGTAAACCTACTTACAGAAACTATCCTCGAACTATTGGAATTTAATCCCATTAAAAACAAGCAATAATTGTTGAAGTAGTGACTGACAAGTACTTCAATAATGCTTGCAGCATATATGATACAAGTTCTTAAAATCTGAACAGAATTGTTCCTAGTTTTACATGCTGTTGATCAAATTATTAAAAGTTAAAAGAACAATGTCAACTCCCCCAGCAAGAATATCCCAAATCTAGGGGCCGCTTTTGACCCATGGTAGATGTGAGTTGAAAGAGAGACATTAATATACAAGGACCTGCATTGCCTATGCATATATAACAAAACAGATGTGAAAGGAACGTCCCCATGTCAGACATATGGGGTAATCTATATCTCCTACTGTATGGTCAATTTTTTTGCTAAATCAAACTCTTCAGTGTACTCACCAGCGAATTTCCAATCATGAATTTGGTAATATCGTGCACGAGTCACATATATTGAAGGAATTTTTTTTGAAATGGTGGATAATTGAAGTTGAAATAAATAAAGAACAAACAAAACATGTTAGAACAGAAGAATTACAAAAAAACAGAGAGAAGAATCATCAATGCAAGGATAAAGATGATTTAGTAAGTCAACAAGGTATTGAACAAAATCTACCAAAGCCCTTAGAATAAGATAATATCAGTTGCACTGAAATATGAGAAGATGATTTGTAAAATACACATGTACAAGCCTTTATCTCTATTTCCTTATCAAAGCAACCTCTTCCTTGGTCTTTTGCCATTAATGATTAGAGATCTAATATCAGTGGCCTATGAACCATTTTGGCCCGAAACATAAAGCATAATAACAAGTAATTTTGTTATGAGGAGTAAAATAGATTACAACAAATAAGTCCGAGCAGTTTCTTATGCCAAAACGGGCAAAATATGCTAACAACAGAGCTAAGCAGACTTTAAATCAATATTCAACAGCATACCACCCCAGCAAGTATGATTTGAAAGCTGTCCCTTTATTCATTTTATACTACAAATTTGTCAAACAGAAGCAATATATTTACAGATTAAGCCAGGTCAAGAGATTTATCTATTCAATCACTTGTTGTAAATTGTAATTATAAAGAAATGTCCAAACTATAAGGAGAAATTTCTGCAGTGCAACCTTTGAAAGAAACGGTTTACTAATGTGACCAATATGAAACAAGACATTAATATTATTCACCTCTAGAATATTTATTCTAAAATCTAGGAATTCAGTCTTTGAAGGTGATTGATGAATTGGCTGCCATGCTCTTTATCGCATTCATACTTAGTTAAAATCATAATAATTTTATAATGGTGAGTTAAGGGCCAAAACACTATCAACAAAAGATCCACTAAGCCATACTTTTTATAGTAAGTAGCACAGAAAAATAGATCAAGAGATGCCACAAAATAACAGACCTGGGAAGAAGCTGACCTCCACACTTGCCGTTTCATTCTGCTCTCTTTAAATTGCTTATCCAATGAAAAGAAAAATCGCAGCAAGAGCCTGAATCAATATGAATTTAGCATATAGCTCTTTAACTCAACAAACCTAGGAAATTACGAAGCATCCATAAGTCAATTTGTTGTGCACAAAGCAAGCTAAAAACGGCAATGAATGGCTATGGCAAAAGAACAATATCTTTTCTAAAATGGCAAATAGATATCCACTTGCAAACGTTCTAACAAGCATAAATGACAATAATGTTGAATACAGAAGAAACCAAAAGAATCATAATATTTCATCCTCTTCTGCCCTAGTTACTTTCTTGAATCACAATAAAAATCACATTGTTGATCTTTACAGATTCAGAGAAGAATAAATATTCAATATTTCCAACCCTAGAATTTGTTATCAAGGCCGATAAAAGGTCTATTGTGTAATTTTCTTCAGGCATCTCTTCTTTGCTGTCAGTTTCCATCCTAGGGCAAGGGCTAGGATTTTGTAATCTTTTTCCTCAGGTCTTTCCATTCATGGGTAAGGAAGATTCCCTGACATTTATTTCAGATAACAAATTCCACATGCAAAGGCACTGGCCATACTTATCAAAGTCAAATCACTTATGACTGTGTTATAAACTATCGAGATAACCCTAGAATTTATTATCAACGCCCATAAATGGTCTATTGTAAGTTTCTTCAGGCATATGTTCTTTGCTGTCAGTTTCCATCCTTGGGCAAGGGTTAAGCTTTTGTAATCTTTTCCTGGGTGATCTTTCTATCCATCAAAATATGGATAAGGAAGGTTACCTGAGATTTATTTGAGATAATGAACTACATGCAAAGGCAATGAACATCCTTGTTAAAGCCAAATCAATTGTGACCGTGATATAAACTATCATGAAGAGCTCATTTGAGCTTTGGCATACCTAAACCATGAAAATTTTAAAATAAAGGATCAACTAAAGCACAAGCCTCAAAGGTTACCTTAAGAAATTAACAAATGACATGCATACTAGGAAAAGTGATCTTATGCCTTCCTAACAGAAGATTGAGAAGAGATTTGAGCAATTAGAGAAGAAATTCAAGTCCAAGAACGATTCCTGAATGCCCTTAATATGATTTCTTCTCATCTCTACCACATCCTTTGTTTCAGACCTTTTCTCTAGAGTTTCTAGAACTATGTATCTAGTCACACTTTATAATATCTATCACTCTCTATTAAAGTTTCTATATATCAAGTTTCACGAAATTCCATATGAAAATCACTACTCCTTTTGATTTCTTTCTACCTAACCCAGGTTTCAACCCAAAAAAAATGTCGACCAGTTTGTATTATTATTTTTGCTTCACACTTATATTTCCCACGCAATGGTTTTCTACTTCTAAAAAAACATATAATTCAATACAAAATGAAGAAACCATTTATTGTATGGTACATTCAATGATTACACAACAAAAGCATCAATTAGCAAGCCCATCAGTTCATTCAATTGTTTTTCAAATCTAACGTTTCTAAAACCTATACTTAAAATCCCTATGATATTTGTATTTAGTTTTTACTCAATCAACAAGCACAAGTAATTAGACATATAGCCATATGTTGCCACTAAACCTATACTTAAAATCCCTATGGTTTTCTTATTGAATTTTTACTCAATCAATAAGCAAAAGAAATTAGACATATAGCCATACGTTTGCCACTAAACAAGATATAACAAGCCACCAACTCCATAAACTGTATAAAAGGCCTTTAACCAAAAGTGAGTAAACTACGATATTTAACTGTGTTTTTACCATTCAACTATGCAACATCTTTTTTCTAGAAACTTTAAAAGTACTTCAAAAATTGAGAAAAAGAATAATCGTATTCTTGTTATCCTTAAATTTTCTGATATGAAACTGCAGATTAGGTTTTTTATTGTCTGTTCAAACGAAAAACAAATCTTCCATGTCCAAATCCTCTACTAAGTTACATAAACATGCATTATAAGTGATTTGATTGTCTCACTGTGGTGAATATTTCTTAGATGTACTACAATTATGGTTGCATTTCCCTATGATTTCTCCTCAGCATGCATGTTTCAATAAATATCTCCTAATTTTAGCAGTGGAGAGTTTAGTATATCTGTAATATTTTTAACCATTTCAAGGTTTTGGTGCTTGGTAATTCGTTATTATTTTCTAGTCAAGGTCAAGTCCTGCTGGAAATGAT
>VDFB02027325.1:0-11061 GCA_007258455.2 Sequoia sempervirens | reverse complement strand
AATCTTCAATGCAGGACTTTAGCCATGAAAGATAATCAACCACAAAGAGAAGTGTTGCAACAATGGAATGATGATTGAAGATTCTATTGATATGATTGATATGATATCTAATTGATATCTTGATATCTTGATATGTTACAAATGTACAAGATGCCTTGAATATATAGGCATGAGCTAAACCCTAATATGCATGAGATGTTGCCATGTGTCAAGATCAAACAACATGTGACAACATGTGAACCCTAATGGTGATGATCATTAAATGAGGAGATAAGTTCTAGAAGGAATCTTATCCCACAAACTAGGAAAGGGAATATTATCCCATTTATTAAATGATTTATCTAATAATGCAACCTAGGACTTAATGATTAAATGCAAGACCTAAGTTAACTTATGCTAGTGTAATAATTAATTAATTAATTACACCAACAATAATAATATAGAGTTTTTATTCTAAGCATCTTTTCTAGTTCACATTACCAATTCATCATCATTCAGGTTATTTAGAATAATATAGATTTTTTAGTCTAAGCATCTTTTCTATTGTGACCATATAGATTTCTCATTTGAAGTATATTGCAATGTTCTTGGCACAATTGATAATGGAGCTGCTATAGCAATAGCCAGCTCTTATCCTTTAGAAGAGGTATGCAAGAGATTAGAATAATATAGATTTGTTATTCTCAGTATTTTTCTAGTTTGCATTACCATTTCATTATCACTTAGGTTGTTTAGAATAATATAGATTTTTCATTCTAATCATCTTTTCTATTGTATGTAGTTTAACTGCTACATTGATGGTTTGTACAGGTGCTTGTCACCCCAAAACGTCAACATGCTACTGTTATGGAAGACTGTGTCGATCGCAAAGGCAAAGCGTGCTCTATTTCCTTCCCCTACTAGGAAATGACTATGTATTAGGTCTGTTTGTTGTATGCCTATGTGGAATTTTGTAAATCCTATATTTTATAGCAATTATTGAATGATAATATCATGTGTATTTTGTATACTTTACATCTAGTCAAGTGTATACTTTAAAACTTATGTGTATACTTTGTCACTTATTAGAATTCCAATGTGTACTTTAAAACCTATGTGTTTTAATGTGTATACTTTGTATTCATGTGTGTAGTTCATGACTTAAGTGTATAAATGAGTAAATGAATCACTTCTTCACTTACTCGTGAGGAACAAAACAAACCCTAAACCCCTTTGCACCTTTACATCGCATCCATATGACCCTTTTTCCATCAATTGAAAACTCGACACCACAAGAAAACGTCTTAAAGATATCAAAAACTGAGAGAGGTTATTGTAGAGGGGCCCTACATGATCCCATAGACTCAAACGAATTATTTCCAAGTGACATGGTTTTTGAGTAATAGTTTGTCAAAGATTTTTGTTTTTAGCACTTTGGAATCTTAAGGGAAATCATCGATCCAATGTAGCTCGGAGTGGTTCAGCATGTTTTATTGCAAAAGAGGACCATGCCTAGCATAAACGTACCCATCTAGATGTTTTGGAACAATCCATTTGGTTGTACAAGTTGCAGAATGAAAGTTGCACCACTTTGCAACTTTACACTACTTGCATCTGATAACTTTTTCCTCAACTGAAAACTCATCACCATGGGAAAATTCCTCCGAGATAGCAAAAATTGAGAGAGGTTATTGTAGAGGGTCCCAACATGATCCCATGGCCTCAGACAGAGAGTTTGTAATCATCACAGTTTCTGGGTAATAGCCCGTCAAAGATTATTTCCTTTTAGCACTTTAGACTCTTAAGGGAAATCGTCAGTCCAATGTAGCTCAGAGTGATTTAACGTGTTTGGGTGAAAAATATGACCATTCATAATGTAAACGTACCCATCTAGATGTGTTGGAACAATTTTTTTGGCTGTACAAGTTGCAAAACGAAAGTTGCACCACTTTGCAACTTTACACTGCTTGCATTTGACAACTTTTTCCTCAATTGAAAACTTGTCACCGCGAGAAAATTCCTCTGAGATAGAAAAAATTGAGAGAGGTTATTATATAGGGTCCCAACACGATCCCATAGCCTCAGATGGAGGTTTGTAAGTGTCACGATTTCTGAGAAATAACCCTTCAAAGATTTTTGTATTTTAGCACTTTGAACTCTTAAGGGAAATCATTGGTCCAATGTAGCTCAGAGTGATTCAACATTTTTGGGTGCAAAAGAGGACCATGCCTAGTATAAAAAAAAAATTTGCACCACTTTGCAACTTTACACTGCTTTCATCTGACAACTTTTTCCTCAACTAAAAACTTGTCACCATGGAAAAATGCCTCTGAGATAGAAAGAATAAAGAAAGGTTATTGTAGAGGGTCTCAACATGATCTCATAGCTTCAAATGGAGAGTCTATAAGCATCACGGTTTCTGGGTAATAGACTGTCAAAGATTGTTGTCTTTTAGCACTTTGGACTCTTAAGGGAAATCATCAGTCCAATGTAGCTTGAAGTGATTCAGCATGTTTGGGTGAAAAAGAGGACCATTCCTAGCGTAAAAGTACCCTTATGGATGTGTTGGAACAGTCCATTTGGTTGTATGAGTTGTAG
This sequence comes from Sequoia sempervirens, assembly GCA_007258455.2. NCBI lineage: Eukaryota > Viridiplantae > Streptophyta > Pinopsida > Cupressales > Cupressaceae > Sequoia > Sequoia sempervirens. Next base: position 8,484 of record VDFB02027325.1, on the reverse strand, counting down.
AATGAAAGTTGCACCACTTTGCAACTTTATATTGTTTGCATTTGATAATTTTTTCCTCAACTAAAAACTCATCACCACGGGAAAACACCTCTAAATTAGAAAAAACCAAGAGAGGTTATTATAGAGGTTCCCAACACAATCTCATAGCCTTAGAAAAAGATTCTATAAACATCATAGTTTCTGAGAAATATCCCTTCAAAGATTGTTGTATTTTAGCACTTTGGACTCTTAAAGGAAATCACTTGTCCAATGTAGCTTGGAGTGATTCAACATGTTTGGGTGCAAAAGATGACCATTCCTAGCATAAATATACCCATCCAAATGTGTTGGAATAGTCTGTTTGGTCGTATGAGTTGCAGAATGAAAGTTGTACCACTTTGCAACTTTACAACTTTTTCCTCAACTGAAAACTTGTCACTATGATAAAACACCTCTGAGATAGCAAAAACTAGGAGAGTTTGTTATAGAGAGTCCCAACATGATCCCATAGCCTCAGAAAGAGAGTCTATAAGCATCACGGTTTCTGAGAAATATCCCTTCAAAGATTGTTGTATTTTAGCACTTATGACTCTTAAGGGAAATCGCCAGTCCAATGTAGCTCAAAGTGATTCAGCATGTTTGGGTGCAAAAGAGGACCATTCCTAGCATAAATGTACCCATTCAGATGTGTTGGAATATTCCATTTGGTCATATGAGTTGCAGAATGAAAGTTGCACTACTTTGTAACTTTATACTGCTTGCATTTGACAACTTTTTCTTCAACTAAAAAATCGTCACCACAGGAAAACACATCTGAGATATCAAAAACAGAGAGAGGTTATTGAAGAAGGTCCCAACAAAATCATGTATCCTTAGACAGATTCTATAAGCGTCACGATTTTTGGGTAATAGCTCGTCAAAGATTGTTATTTTTTTGCACTTTAGACTCTCAAGGGAAATTGTCAATCCAATGTAGCTCAAAGTGATTCGACATGTTTGGGTGTAAAAGAGGGTCATTCCTAACGTAAACGTACCCATATAGTATGCCTAGTTTTCTTATTGATGCATTATGGTTAGAAACATTCATTGTTGTGCATTACGATAATACAAATTGCATGTTGAAGGTCAAATAACATGCATGTCATGGAGTTGTATTTGGTTTGTTTAATGGTAGTATCACACACACTTGGTCTATTTAATGGTTGCATCATGGTTGAGCAATGTCTTAATTGTTGATCATGATAATTGTAGATTTCACATGAACAATCTAATGAACATGTATCTTGTTCAGTTGTAAGGACTTTGTTTGAAGGTTGCATCAAACCCCTATCCAATTGAAAGATATTGATTCTTACTCAAGATGATTTTATACCTTTTACATGTTATTAAGCTTGAATGAACATTGAGTGACATTTATTTTTATCAAGATGATTATATTACTTTTGAATGAACACTGTAACATGACATGCATTTCATTAAGTTGTATCCATTTTTCATTAATTTTAACTTCTTTTGAAATAAAATTAAGCTGCCCACTTCATTACACAAGTTTGAAAAACAAAATAATTTCAAATGTAAATTCATTCAACAGAGCTTGAAATCATGGGTATTCTCAAATTGAGTGTTTGATAAAAATGTATTGGGAGAAATGTATGAAAAATGTGGTACAATAGAAAACCTGCAATGAATTGTTTGAAAAAACTCCTGAAAGAAATATGGTGTCATGGAATGTAATGTATGTGAACCTTAATATGAATGAACTCTAACATAGATTGATTTCCAATTGTAATTTATAAGTTCTATTAAAATGCAATTTCGTTAATCTATAGCATACATTATCAATCATAACTTCAAACCATTCTAAGATAATTATACATTCCATTTTGAAAATTCAAAGTAGAAAGACATGCACACAAGGAACAAATTAGATCTCGAAGATCAATTCTTATATATCAAATTGTAGAATAATTATGTTTTTGCATATACAAATTTGGCATATGGCCACTCAAAACAAGTTTTACAAAATGTGGCATATATGCCATCTCAAGATCTATCAAACCCTAAGTACATATCACTCTATATCATATCCTAATCCTGTGTTGGACCATCAAAATCGAGCCTCCTCAAAGAAGTTAGTTGCTCTGAAGTTTCCTACACAATAATGTTTCAAACCACAAATTAGATTAATTATGTGAATGGTTGACAATATAGATTGGTAAATAGAAACTTATATACCATCATTTATAAATTATGAATTTAACATCAAAATTAGTATACATACATACTACATTATATCAATAATGCAATTCTTGTTTGCCTCATGTCTTGCTCTCTTTTCTGTAAGACGGCCTACATATGATTGTCCCTTAGGATGATTAGGAGTCCTCCTATAAAGAAATGGTCCCACACTAGTCACAGTATTGAGTCAAGCAAAGGACTATAGTAGATAAAATAAAAATGATACAAATTAACATATAATTGTTGACAAATAATCATATTAGATACTAAACACATATTTGTACTCCTATCTAAACATAAATATTTGCAATATAAAATAAACACATGCCTGATGTGATGTTATGACACTAGATGGGCTCATAGTGGATGAATCAGCTAAGATGTTTTCCTATATAAAAAATGATGAGAATTTAAATGCACATGCACATATAATTATAATGTCAAGAATAAAAAAATATATACCTATTGTGCAACTTCATCCAATGGGTCAGACCCAGTCAACAAGGATGTATAAGAACCAAGTTTCTGCATAAAAGGAAAAAATTACATTAGACTATCAATATATGTATTACATGTTTTTAAACATAATAGATTTCAAAAAATAACATCTAAAATAACAATTTAAATAATAAAGTATACTAATTCTCTAGGGAAAATGAAATGGCAATATGCATAGCCTCCTGTACTTGCGACATCTGCTCCTTTGTCAACAATTGTTAAAGATTCCAACACATAAACATATATTAGTACAAATATCTCTCATAAAATATGAAAAAATTTACATAAAATACACTATGAAATTACTTTAAGTCTTACCAGTCCTTCGATATCATCCCTGGTAGTCGATGTCTCTCCCGCAAATAGTCCACTCTATGCTCTATCAACTCCTACATTTGACATATCATGAACCTCATAGTCAGATGTGTCTATGGAAGCCTCAATGGACCATTGAAGAGGACCCAAACATAAATTGTTGCACACCATGCAATGATGAGGCACACAAATATGTCCCAAAGAGGATGGTGTACCAATGGGAGCTAATGGCGATGTACCAGTGAGAGCTAATGCAGTAGGTGCACCACAATCATGCTGGGATGTATCAGGTGCAATGCCATCATGATGAGATGAACCATCAAATGGTTGTGCAACATGATGGCTCTATGTGACCAAATGATCACTCAATTAATGTAACGCATAAATTCTTAGAGTCCTTGCATCTACAACAATCTCAGGGTAAGGTAGTGGAGTCAAGGCAACAATAAGAAGAGGAGGATGAACTAGGGTGACTCGGCGTGTTCTAGGTCTATCCTATGGCATCCCTCTACTGACACCCTGGAAATCTCGCATGTCAAAGTAATTGACATGTTTCCCTAGCACAAACTCAACATATAATTTTTGGAGAAAATACTAAGAGACATCAAGATTGTTGTTGGGTGGTTTATCAAAAACCATCCACCAACATCTCCAAAAATTATCTAATATGCCTCTATGGGTGCACCATTTAATTGAAAATTTTGGTTTCTGCACATTAATAGGTTATCTTGTTCTCTGATCGATGAATAACCAGGCTAATTGGGCTATCTCAATATCAAGTGCCTTCACCTAATCATATGGTAACCCATCGGCATAAAATTGTCTTTGCTCTTCTCACCACTGTGCAAATCTATTACGTTGATTTGCCAAAGTTTCAACATTTTAAATGATTGTTTCCAAAGTGTTTTTCATGTCTGATAGCTCATCGAGTGTCTCATAGATTTGGCATACCTTTCTTAATTGATCTAAATATCTATGAATATACTCGTGTATTGTTGGCACATTTTGATTTGGAAACAATAGTTGCGGTGAAGGAGTATTTGGAGGGTTTTCATTTTGTGCAAGATCAAGGTTTTCATTTTGTATGAGGTTAGGGTTTTCACGTTGATCCATTTCAAACCTATTAATTGATAAAAAAAATTATAATTAACAATGTTTTTAATGCAATAAAAAACCTATCAAATTTACCCTAGATTTTTTACTAAAATTTAAAAAAAACAATGCAAAAAGAATATAAATTGAATAAAAACGTAAAAATCCAAACATACCTTTGAAATTTGACTGATTTTAGGAAAAATTATCGCCTAGGAATGTATATCCGAGTTGGAAAGGAAAAGAACTTGCGCACAGTCAGCTAATTGTGAGCTCTCAGGTTTTTTCTTTTTAAAATTTATAACACAGGAAACATATATCCATTTGAAAATGGATATTTGTCTTAAAACTCTACTGCTAATCATCCTGATGATGGATCATGGAGTATGATCTGAAACGTTGATGATATAAAAATCACACACAGTTTATTCCAAAAATCTTGCATACCAGCATCATGGACTGTGGAAACAAAATGTTATTAATTATCCATTTCTTGTTCTAAACTATTTTTAATATATGGTCGGGTCTGGGACCCAACCGTATCTAAATTGGCAATGTTTTTGTTCAAATGTTTCATATAAAAATATTATATAATATATATTATATTATAATATAATATACATTATATTATGTATATATATTATATTATTTATAATATATATTATATTATTTTATAATATATATATTATAATATAATATACATTATATTATGTATATATATTATAATATTTATAATATTATAATATATATATTATATTATAATATATATATATTATATTATAATATATATATATTATATTATAATATGATATAATATAATATAATATAATATTATGTTATTATATAATATAATATTATATAATATGAGCTCTCAGGTTTTTTTTTTTAATTTATAACATAGGAAACGGATATCTATTTTTTGTTTTATATTTTTTAATATTTGGTTGGGTCAATTGGTGGTGTTTTTTTTCAAATGTATAATATAAAAATATAATATATATTATGTATTATATTATAATATAATATACATTACATTATATTAATGATATAATATAATATATATTATATTAATTATAATATAAAATATATACTATATTAATTATAATATATATATATATTATTATAATATAATATAATGTAATATTTTATAATAATATTATATTATATTATATTATATTATATTATATATATTATATAATAATATATAAATTATATTATAATATTATATTATATTATATTATAATATTATATTATATTACTATATAATAATATTATATTATATAATAATATAATATAATCATAAAATATAATAAATTTAATATTATATTTAATATATAATATTTAATATTATATAAATATTATAATAAAATATAATATTATAATATATTAAATATATTATGATATAATATTAAATTAACAAACATTATTATAATGTTTTTTTAATTTAATGATGTATATGGTAAATATATTAAAAAATTATTATAATATATAAAATAAAAAATTGGTTGGGCCTGGACCCAACAGAATTAAAAATTTTGACTTAAACAAAATGGATATACGTTTATAAATGGATATTCATTTTGGTTTGGTATTACCAAACCAAAATGGATACTATACCTTAGCCTGTAAAAATTCAAAGGCGTAAATTTTGTGTTTTTGGGCATGTTAAAAACACTTTTTTTCACATCACCACTTTTTGGACCCCCATGATCTTACACAAACCCCCAAGAGGGGTTTCTCTTATAGGCACAACTGATGGTTCTATGGTTTCAAGAACTACAAGTTGCTCTAATATATTGTTAATGTCCTGACATTCCACAAATTCCTCCCAAGATACTTGTGGGTATTGAATTCTAAGACTTTTTTTAATGGGGCTATTAAACAATGATGGTAAATAGTTGATTCATTTTGTTTCCTTTGATATTCGGATCCCATTCTCTTTAACAAGTTGTAGAGGTAATTTGGCACATTAACAAGTCTATTATAATGAAGATGGCTTAATGATTTGAAATGCATAGTGTAAAGAAGTGATAACCTACCATCACAGGTAAGGTGCCTGATGATATATGAGGCACAAGAAGCCCAAAAAAATGGAAGTGAAAGTATCTTAGTACCCTGGGATGATGAATCCAAGTTTTCTCCTCACTCACAGAATTCTTCTTTTATTGCCACTACATCTTCTCAAGCTAGAAATTCAGCTCCAGTCCTTGGTAAACCAGATAGTTTTGTAATTTCTCCTTCTAATGCATCTATTGATAATCCCTTTACAATAGCTTCATCATGCTCTAATGTAGTTGCAAACCTTCTAGTTATATCATCATTAAATTATGTCAACTTTAGAAAATAATCCATCCATCCTACCCTTGTGAAAATGGGTAACATTAATGCATCTTCCAATTTATGTGCAGATGACTCCCTTTGAATAATGTCACCTCCCATGGTGATGTATTCTACTTCTAATAAAAAAACACTTCAAGAACTCTAAAAATTCAACCTAAATTTTAATCTCGACAGTCCACCAACCCAAGTTATTTGTTACTCTTGCATGCACCTTTCCTTCAGCAACTTCAATCACTTTTCCCTTTTATCCTCTATTCAGCTTCTATAAGCTTGAAAGGCTTTGAATCAACTTGAATTTAGGAAATTGTCAACTATAATCGACAGGAAAAAGGTTTTAGGTGCAAAACAAGGTATGGGAGAAAGGTTTGTACATTTTTTGTGTTTGGCTTTTTGATGTTTTCTACGTTTGGAATTTTGGCTTTTTGGTGGCAGAAACTAAAATTTTGGCTTATGTATTACCCTTCCCCCCAACTTAAATTATTGAAGTGTTTGTACTTCAAGTTAGGAAAAATAGATGAAGGTAATAATTGCAAAGTATGGAAATAGAAGTGATGAATTTAAAGTATGCAAGATTTAATGCAATTACATATTGAATCATACTTAAAATCCATGTTAATTATGGTTTTGTACTAAATGCACACCCGTTGAATATTATGAACTGAACTATCACGCCTGTGAAACTTATTTGAAGATTATTCATTGCATGATGTTGATTAGACATGAGATAATTACAATGAATGAATGGATGGAGTGTGAAACTAATTATAGGCTAGTGTGTGGTATGAAATCAAGTGAAATGTATGGCTTATGGAAGTTGAAGTGATAGTCTAAATTCTTGAAAATTTGAGATATGTATCGTGAATTGAGATGAGCATGCTGCATGTACCAAAATGAAAGAATTTTTTTTGCATGTGTGATGAAAAAGTGGAGTGAAAAGTGTTGATCTACAATTAATTTTGCACCAAATTTCGAAATTTATGACATATAGTGTTGCGAGTTTCTTCGAAAATAGGTACCGAACTATAGTTTGAACATTCATGTGTATTGTGCTACAGGTCCCTACTAAAATAGGTCCCTAACTAAAAATTAATAGCTTCAATACATGAAGCTATAGGTCCTTACCACAATATGGAGAATAATGCAAAACAAATGTGTACCATTGTAACTGTGTTGTGTGAGCATGTGAGGTGAATTAGTAAATTAAGTTACTTGTGTGACCTCAGTCATCATTGTGTGGTCTTGTACTTGTATCTAAATCACTAATAATATCATATTGTTGAATGAAAGAAAGAATAAAATCATCTTTTTGTGTTTGTTTTTCATAAAGTTTCAACCTAAGGCCATTAACAAATAGTGAGAACCTTACTACATCTATGGTATCCAACTTGAATACCCCATTAGGAAAAACTTGGCTTATCTCATAGGTTCCCAACCATTTAGATTGGAGTTTTCCCTTGAAGTCTTTATATCTTGAATCAAATTGTAATGCCTAATCTCCTACATTGAATTTCGTTGGCTTTATATATTAATCATGTCATTTTGTCCTTTGTTTCTATACTATCTATGTATGATGTGTTGCTTTCATCTTGATTTCATCCAGCCCATTTAAATTATGTAATCTCTCCTTTTGTGCTATTGTGAGGTCCATGTCTAATTCTACTATTTTTCTGAGTGTTTTATACTCAAATTATATTGGGAGAACTGCAATTTTTCCATATACTAGTTCATAGGGGGTGAAACTAGTGGTTGTTTTCCATGTTTTTTTGTATGCCCATACTACCTCTGGTAATCTAGCAGCCCAATCTTTCCTATGTAACTGCACTATCTTAGTTAGAATTCTCTCAATTTCCCTATTTGTAACCTCCACCTAGCCATTGGCCTAAGGGTGATAAGGTTTGGACTTTTTGTGCCTTATTTCATATCCTTCTACCAATTTTGTAATGAGATCTAAAGTAAATTATGGACCTTGATTAGTTACTATTTCACTGGGTACTCCATACCTAGTAAAAATCTCTTCATACA
>VDFB02027324.1:0-16098 GCA_007258455.2 Sequoia sempervirens | reverse complement strand
AATATTATTCGTGAATTCATAATTACAAGACTCAATATATCATACCCAAATTCAATGTTCACACTACCAAGCACAAGGATAACAAACATGATTGCTAATACCATCAGAGTGATCACCTATTCATCATTATGAAATGAACAATGGTAGCATGCAATACCATATAACAAGTTTCTACTCATGTTTCCATAGGAAGTCTCTCAATATTGTTCATACATCTAGGGTTAACACACTTGGCCCGAACTAATAATAATATTGTCATATATACCAAGGTATTATAACTAAGGGAATATTATAGTACAAGCTAACTATAGCCAAATATCTTCATAATGCAACTATTATGCAAGCCTCAATATGGATCCACAAAATGTCCTATTATAAGGAAAATAAATCATTTTATTCAATTGACTAAACAACTATCCATACTTATTTGTTACACTTATGCTATTTAATGTAATAAAATTTATGCTTGACATATGCATTCATTTTCATTTTTCATTCATATGAACTATGATATTATGAACATTTCCTACAATAGCTTGATAAGGTGTTGCACTCCACCATATCCTCATATGACTATTATTAATTCACCACATTAGTAATATTACATAAAAAATATAATCTTCATGCCATAATGATTATTATAACATGCACAATAGTATGTTTCTTGATACTTGAATCAATCAAGAGAACTCAAGTATCACGTTTCCACAAAGCACTATATTATCAAAATAATGTATATATCACATAAAATTTACATGTTCCTCATATGAATAGAATATACCTATCAATTCTATATTAGCTTGGAGTGTAATGAGATATCCCCTAAATCACACCTACATTCTAGTGGAAAGAAAAGAACTTTATAAAATATGTAAGAACATGCCTCATAACACATTATAGAGTAAGTTAAACAGTAACAATAATAATGTTATCATGACATATTTGCCCAGTTAGTGTCATTTTAAGCAACGTGAGCTGCCTACCGTGACCCTCTCAAACTCCTTTTCTAGACGAGAATAATTTAGTATTAAATACTATTTACCCCCTGTCCCCATGCGGCTGTTTAAAGCCGTTTTCTACTTAAATTTAAGCACTTAAGTGTTCCCATGCAAAAAAAATTATGGGAAAAGGATAATTTTAAAATTTTGCCTATTTAAATTGAGTGGCTATTGTTTAGGAATTGAAAATAAAAGGGTGGAGTCCCATGGAGAGGGGCTTCCTAAAAAACATTAGTGGGTGTTGCTGAGATTTTTTAGGATTATTTTAAAGTGGGTGGTCTCATGAATTTTATAGGATAGTTTAAGCTTAAAAGCTCCTATATTTATGGAAGCTGGTGGTCTCACTATTGTTTAGGAATTGAAAATAAAAGGGTGGAGTCCCATGGAGGGGGGATTCCTAAAAAAATTTAGTGGGTGTTGCCCAGATATTTTAGGATTATTTTAAAGTGGGTGTTCCCATGAATTTTATAGGATAGTTTAAGCTTAAAAGTTTAAACTCCTATATTTATGGAAGTTGTGGTATGTGAAATTTATTATTTTACATATTTAATTCAACGGCTTAAATAATTATAAAATAATAAAAAAAATAATATGTGAGAATTTTAAAACCTCATATCATTGACAAGTGGCAGAAAAAAACCCTAAGTTGGTGGGGTAATTTCTAGTCCCACCCCTTTTGTCTCCACTTATGTTTTGGAGCTGAAAAGTAGGGACTGCTATTTTTGGAGGAAAAGATTATAATTAATCCTGTAGCATTTTTTTTTTTGCTTGAGACCCTTGCTCCTTCAAAATAGATCCCGAAGTCATCCCATGTAGGCTTGGAATTTGATGGTCTATTTGAACGTTTCAATTTTTTAGACCATATATTACAACTTTAAAATTTATTAGACCGTATAGTATGACTTATTATATTTTTATTAAACGGTAAAAAATATTATAAGAAAAATATAATATAATATTTTAATTTATAATATATATCATTTTATAATTTTTATTATAAAAAGATAAATTAATTTAGAATAGAATATAACTTTTTTGAATATTTTCTAATATGAATTTAGAAACTTTTGACATTTTTATAATAGTTATCATTTTTTATATTAATATATGTGATTTATAATATTATTATAAAAATATATATTAATTTAGAATCTTTTCAAAATAGAATATAATTATTTTTAACTTTTAGAATATATTTAACAAGATTTGTTTTTAATATAAAATTAGAAACTTTTGTTAATTACGCCGAGAGGCTTATTTAGTTTTAGAATATATTTAACAAGATTCGTTTTTAATATAAAATTAGAAACTTTTGTTAATTACGCGAGAGCTTATTTAGTTGTAAAGGGAAGAATGTTTCATTGTAAACAAAAAAACCCTTTTTCAATAATTTTGACATCCTCGTTGGCTATCACGGTGGCGGTTATGAGCAAGAAGAAGCTGAAAAGTATCGGTGGTGGTAGTCGAATACTCTTGTTGTAATAGTAGATCAAGCATTCCATCGATTTATCTCTCCCCTAAACACCATATGTGTTTTCTCACAGTTTCTCCCATTCATGGTTAGACGTTCTTAACTACGCTGCAGGTATTTGACACCATTGATTTTCATAAAGAGTTGGAGCAGAGCGTAAATGGTGAAGAGAATTCATGCATAGATGAGGATCTATCGAATGAGAAACCTCACACACTGAGCAAGAGACCCGTGCATCCACCAGTGCAACAACAAAAGAAAATCTTATATGTCTAGTCGTAAGTTCAACCATGTAGTTTATGCTTGTCTACTTAAAGAAATTTGTAATAACCACAGGGATTTGTACAAATTGGTGAGCCAAATGATCTTTTGCAAGATTAGGGTTCGCAATAGCTAAAAAATGGATTGAATTGAGTGAAATAATGGACTTTGTGGGCTTTGGTAGGGAATATATAGCATTGAATTTCTTTTCCAGTACTAGAAACAAATAAAAAATGATGAAAAGATCACGCATTTGCTCAAAGATATACACGACACACATTTATTCTTTAAAGCCTTCTGTTTTTATACATAAAACTTGAAGAATAGTGCAAGTTAAAGATAATCCAGAATTTTGGCAACTAATTGAGACATGGCGAACAATATATTTTAAACAAAAAAAATACCTATTTTGTGCATTTAAATCTAAATTGTTTTAGAAAACCCCATTAATAGTCAAAACATTTAGTTAATTTGTGTTAGTGGCTCAGGCGACAAGGGACATAGATGTTGGTAGGACAAGGCGCTTCGATTCAGTAAGGCACAAACAACTTACATGGTGGAAGACTTTGTCTAGGGATGAAGGCTTGAACCGTTGGGGTGTAGCAAAATTATAAGTTTGAGGAATCTACTGCAGACAGTTGTTTTATATATAATGCAAATAGTATGTAGCTTCTCTTCTGTTTTGGGTTTTGTTTTCTCCTGTCAGATGTAAGGTTCATATTGTTATAGTTCCATGGCTCTCTATGTAGGATTAGTATAGGTAGTATTTGTTAGATACTTTTTAAGCTTTCTATTGCTGCAACTGATAAGGCTGTTGATGTAGTTTTTTATAGTTTCCGTTGTATACTTTCATTGGGATGGGGCCCTATAGAACCCCTGCAATCTTAAAAATAAAAATAACATTCATAATTAATTAAAATCATTTTAAGATAATTAAAAATCGGTATTGAATATAATTAAACACAAGTCTATTCACTTCCAGCAAATATAGATTCTCAAGTTGCTTTAAGTAATTCAAACCAATATCAAATTGTTCTCTTCCTTTTTCTTGTGGAATAAACCCTTCTGCCATTTACAAATATATCATATAATCCTGTTGTATATCTGTTTCCAATTTACAAAGAGACCAAAATGATATACGTGTGTCCTCTGGAAAGAAGATAATCACAGCTTAAGTTGAGCTTCTTCATGGTGGAGTCCTCTGCATTTTCTATCCCTTTTAACTGCTGCAATTTTGACTCCCACTCCTATAACATTCAAATATCTTTTGCCCTTCAACTTATCATATATCAATTGTGCTACTCGGAAATAACGGTCTTTAGAGCTCAAACATGTTTGTGTTTGCATTGGAGATGAAGTGAGTGGCAGCTTTGGGAAGTTTTTGAAATCCCATAAGATTTTTTATCATTTGCCAGTTAAAATGTATGCATTAGTTAAGTTTTAATTCCAAAAGTAGGAAGGCACATGGGATGTATGGAAGGCCTAGTGAAGTACAGGTATTAATGCTTGAAAAAGTTCCTGCAAGAGATGTCATCTCATTGTAAGCAATGGCTATGTAAATTTTTTATGTTATTATATATTTATGATTTTATATGTTAGCTGCATAATTCAATTGGTGCTTGATCTAGAATCCCAGAGGTTTGTGGAAAGAACCCTATCTACCCTCCTGCAACAAACACACCCAATCTATTTTCTATCTTCCACATTTCAAAATACTAGGAAAGAACCCTTTTATTTGTATATCTATCGCAATATCTTAAAAATCAAGTTAGAAACAATGGGATCATGAAAGCCGATTCCATAAGTGCAGCAGTTCGTCATACACGAGCTAACACCAATTGTGTATCAAATCATGCATTCAAGTACATTGTACTATATAATCTTGTATACAACCACTTTGCTTGTGCAATATACAGGGTATACCCTTGTGTTCATTGTTGACATGGTGCACATGCACACTTGTCTAACAAGTAATTTTTTTTAACCTTGCAATTATTATTGAAGTAGTGCTGATTGGAGAACTTTTTGTTTATTGTCTTCTGTGATTGAACATTCTCTTAATTTGTCATGAGCGTAATGGGTGCATTCCAAATGAGAAAATAGATATTAATGAAATGCCTTTGTAAATTGAATAGAAGTGTAGTGATGGACATATTTCCCACTTATACCGTGATTTGGAGGAATTAATAATCAACAGAATGAGATGGGTACAAGCAGAGCATGTTGTGATCTCCAAGATATGACTTTTAAAAAAGCTATGGTGCAGGTTAATTGGTTCTTAGGGAATTTCTTGTGATACACAAATTTGAAAAGTGAAACCATTTTAAAATATTGTCTACGAATTTCATTACATTGCCAAACCCAAGCGAATTCACTGCAAACAGTCACTATTTCTTGTTATTATCATTAAACCTATAAATGAATTGCAGCTTTGACAATGTTGTAATGATTGTGACAATATACATTTTTGAAGCCAGTGCTTGCTAAATGGAACTTAATCACGATGCAGTTTCAAACATTTTTTTGTTAATTACCTTTTTAATGCTGAATTGTCCAATTATTAGTATATTTATGTACTATTGTTCTCTGATTTAGTTCTTTACATAACAACTCTCAAATTTCTTGTCATTGTTTGCAATTTTGGTGTGCTGCTACAGGGATATGCATTGATATAGTATGAAACTTTCAATGAAGCTCAAGCTACAATAGGAAATATTAATGGTGCTAAATTATTGACTCAAACCATATCTATTGACCGAGCCTTCAACAATGGCCCATTTCGACGCCCAAACAATCAACGGAGTTATGTGAAGGTCAATTTTCTTTGTAGCGACCATTGAGGAAAATACAATTGTACCAAGGTTTTTGTCTTTTGGTTCCTTATTAAAATTTCTAGGTCTCCTCGTGGACATCGGTCAAGGAGTCCTGCCAGAAGAAAACATTGAGTTATGCATTATTATGAGATGGGTTTACTCATTCTTCGCAAGCATTGATGACACATTTGGCTTAGAAATTTAATATTTGGTGTATATTATTACATATTGAACATTGTTTTCTTGTCTGTTCATTTATACCAATTGGAGACATAGCCGAAATGGTGATAGCTTTCTTTGATGTGAAGGGAAGTGCAATGAAATTTATTGGTGGGAAGATCTCTAAAACTACTTTTAACCTTAACATCTCTTCCTAAATTGTCATTTTTCAGTTTTTCCCTTGAATTCATAGCTTATTCTTAATATTTAAAATTTTGTTTTGATTTTGTTAATATAATATAGTTGAAATATTTTATTTATCAAGGATTATTTTAATAATATAATAATATTTATAATAAATTTTGAATTGATATCTATTATCAATTAACTAATGAATATATAATTAAACTACACATCAATATAGTTTATTTTTTTTTTCTTGATAAATTTTGATAAGGATACTTAAGAAAAGATTTTCAAAAGGTCTTATAATCTTTAATGAAGTCAACAAAGAAAACAATAGCAGAGACAATAGTTGAGGTATTTTATCCAACATAGGTCCAATAGAGACAAATAAAAAGTTAATAAAAGTCTAATCAAAAGACAACTAGAAAAAAAAAATTGTAATAAAAAAAAATTGAAAAATAACTAAAGGACATCTAAAGAGGCATTAAGGCTTTATGCAACATCCAGTCTTCTTGTAGAGTTTTCTTTTCAATAACTAATTTCACATTCAATCAAGAATTTCAAAAAATAATCTAATTAGGAAAAGGATCCAGTACTTGACCGTCTTCCTATAGTTATGACAAAAACAATTATTTGATACCCAAAATTTTCAATAACATTGTATAAATTTTTGTGACTTTAAAGTTGTTAGTGTTGATTATGAGTACTCATAATTGAATGAAATGTATTCATTAGATCTGAAAAACAAAAAAACATGTGATGTCATATTAGTAGACCTAGGGTTAGGATAGGATTTAATTAGGGTAAGGTTTAAGATTAGGGTTCAATTAGGGTAAGGCTTTGTATCAGGGTTAAGGTTCAATTTGAATTACAATTTAATTAGGGTTTAGGGTTAGGGTTATGGTATAATTAGGGTTATATTTTATTAGGGTCCAATTATAATTAGGATACTACTATAGTTAGGGTTTAATTAGAGTTAGGGTTAGGATTAGAGTTCAATTAGGGTTAGATTTAGAGTTAGGATTAGGGTTCAATTAGGGTTAGGGTTAATGTTAGGGATGAAATAAGATCAACGTTCAATTAGTGTTAGGGTTTAATTAGGGATAGGGTAAGGGTGAGAGTCTAATTAAGGTTAAAGTTAAGGCTAGATTAGGGTTATGTGATAAATATTTGGGTTAGGGTTTAAGGTTAGGATTACTATTGGGGTTAGGGTTAGTGTTAGTATTGAATTATTGTTAAGGTTTAATTAGGGTTATAGTTTAATTATGGTTAGGGTTAAAGTTCACTTAAAGTTTAATTATGGTTCAATTAGGGTTAGGGTTAGGTTTAGGGTTCAATTAGGCTCAAGGTTAATATTAGGGTTAAATTTTATATAGCAATAGGTTAGGATTAAGATTAGGGTTCAAGTAGGCTTAGGGTTAGGAATATGATTATTTTAGGGTTATGACTATTAGGATTAGGGCTAATGTTAGAGTAAAGGTTCAACTAGAGTTAGGTTTTAATTAGGGTTAGGGTTAGAGTTCATTTAGAAGTACACTTGGAATTAGGGTTCATGTTAGAATTAAAATTATGGTTAGGATTATAATTATAATTAAGGTTATAGTTAGGGCTAGGGTTAGAACTCAATTAGGGTTAGATTTCTAGGGTTAGGCTTAAGGTTAATATCATATTTCAATTAGGGTTAGGGTTCAATTAGGGTTAGAGTTCAATTATGGGCAAGGTTTAATTAGGGTTTTAGGATAATTCTTGGGTTTAGCATTAGGGTGAAGGTTGAGATTAGGGTTAGGGTTCTAAAATAAAGTTTGAGATTATTGTTAGAGTTAGTGCTAGGGTTAGGAACCAATTAGGGTTAGAGTTCAATAAGGGTTGAATTTCAATAGGGTTAGGGTTCTATGATAAATATTCAGGTTAGGGTTGAGGTTAGGGTTTTTGTTTAATTGGGGTTAAAATTAGAGTTGTATTTCTATTACAGTTAGGGTTAGGATAAGGCTTAGGAATTGCAAGTTAAGATCAGTGTTAGGGTTCAAGTTAAGTTTAGGGATCAATTGTTGTTAGCATTAAATTAATGTTAATGTTTAATTAGTGTTACACTTCAATTAATGTTTAATTAGGTTCAACTAGAGTTAAGTTTTAATTAGGGTTAGAGTTAGGGATCATTTAGTAATACACTAAGAATTAGGGTTTTCATTAAAATTAGGGTTCATGTAAGAATTGGAATTATGAATAAAGTTAAAATTATGGTTAGGGTTAGAATTACAATTATGGTTATAGTTAGGGCTAGGGTTAGAATTATGATAAGGGTTAGGGTTAGGTTTAAGGTTAAGATTAGACTTCAATTAGAGTTAGGGTTCAATTAGTGGTAGGGTTTAATTAGGGTCTTAAGATAAATCTTGGGGTTAGCATTAGGGTGAAGGTTGGGATTAGGATTAGGGTTCTAAAATAAATCTTGGGATCAATGCTAGATTTAGGACTAGGGTTAAGGTTCAATTAGGGTCAAAGTTCAATTAGGGTTGAATTTCAATAGGGTTAGGGTTCTATGACAAATATTCGGGTTAGGGTTGAGGTTAAGGTTAGGGATCAATTATTGTTAGTATTAAAATAATGTGGATGTTTAATTAGTGTTACATGTTGTGCCGCAACTACTACTAACATACATATATTAAATATTAATATATATAAAATACACCAAGATTTATCCTTCTCAAGGTGCTTATTTTCATCATTTTTTCTTAATGCAATAGGCACCTCGATAATGAAAACTCTCGGCATATTTTATATATAGTAATATTTAATATATGTATGCTAGTTGTTAATTATAATAGTAGACTTTTATATTTATTACAAATAATTATCATTGTTTTCTAATTTTTCAAGATATTGCATTTATAGAAGATTTTATAGAAAAAATCATAAATTATACAATTTTTTTGATAGATATTTAAATGACCAAACTGTCATAAAATTTTCATATGACAAGTAGGGGTGACTGTCAATTCGAGGCCTGATCCCATGAGACCTCACCTCAAGTTGTAAAAAAGAGGGATGGAAATAAGGAGCTATTACATATTGTTAAAAATGTCACTGGCTCCAAAAATTTCTTTCCTTTTTTTTCTAATATTTGTTTCTATTTTTTTTCCAATTTTTAACTGCACAACTTATTATTATTGTTATAAATGTAAATTTAAAGTGACTATTAAAAAATAAGCAAAAAGATTAAATACTCATAGACCACCAATTCCACAAATAATTAGTAAATATGTTGAACACTGACTTGCTAAGCAAAATAAACTAAAGAGCATCATGACGACCTGCTCTTAGAAAAGAAAATATGGAGCAGTGTACTTATCTTCCCTAAAGATGTTGAGCACATTTCTAATGTAGGACTGAAGTCTTCATCTTGTTACCAAGGTAATCCAGTAGCCCGTAACATAGAGAGATACGCCAACCATAAGTTTGCTAGCTGCCAAACAGTAATTCGACTGACTCTAATACTCTCTTCCCCAAAATTCTCATTTCCACATAGGCGGGGAGGATGGCATCAAAGGTTACGGACTCTGCCAACTGCATTTTCCTCTGCCCACTGTATTATCTTTAAAGTTATTTGAGCATTTTCAACAACTCCATCTCGTGAATATCCTGCCGCCATTGCAGACTAACAAACCCAATTTATTAAGGCATTTCGTCCCCATTTTATGCTCTCTCTCCTCCTTGCGCATGCCATACTCTCCATTCCTCTCCTTCAATCACGTTCGACCCCTTCTGCTCACATTTTCTGGTTTTTTGATGCCCTTAAATTTCCCAAACCACATTTTTAAAGAGGTCAACAGTTACCTCTTCCACCCTGCACGCCATCATTCTCACATAATTCCTCTAATCTTTCATGTTTGATAGATGTTTATTCCCTACTCGAAAGCTCTCGTTTTAGCATATCCAGAGAAGATGTGGGCAACGGTTGTGCAGTCTACCTTTTCACATGCCAATTGGTTTTTCCTGAGAGTTTCTCAAGCCTCTTCAATAATCCCTTTCGTTCATATCCTGCAGTCTATTCATTTCATGAGACCATGTTTCTCTCCCAATCTGTGCACGTCCTACTTTGATGTGTGCAACGGTTGTGCAGTCTACCTTTTCACATGCCAATTGGTTTTGCCTGAGAGTTTCTCAAGCCTCTTCAATAATCTCTTTCGTTCATATCCTGCAGTCTGTGCATTTCATGAGATCATGTTTCTCTCCCAATCTGTGCACGTCCTACTTTTACAATTTCTTCCTGTCTCCTCCATTGCTTTAGCTTTTTCTACGAAATTCCTCTTCCTCACGCCATGATTTGCACTCCCCTGTCTGCGCAGGCAGGGAGGATGATGATTTTCAGTGAATGTTTCTGGCTTAAATTGTGTTTGTAATTTTTGTATCAACATTTTGGATCACACTCCGTGATCCATTGAGATATCAGAGAGCACAAGGAATAAAAATTACAAACACAATCTAAACCAGAAACATTCACTGTTGTGAAAATCTGTTATCTCTAAGAAGATGATGATATCAATCGACGAATTCATTTTTTCACTTGTCACTGAAATCGCTTGAAGTTCCTAAGCTTTTCAACAATCTATTTGATTGCCAGTAGAGAGGATGTCGCCATAGGTTGTGGAGTCTAACTCTCTATGCCCTCAACTGTCACGTGAAAGATCTTTTACGGGGATGTGACAAACTGGTAATTTCAATAGAAATAATTTGATTGGCAAGGGTGGATTTAACACCGTGTACAAAGGAAATTCTTCCAATTGGAAAGGTTGTTGCAGTGACATGGATGTAGATAGATGAGGAGACACTCTCACAGAAGAACTTCTTTGTATAATTGAAGATTCTGGGGTAGCTGAGAAAGGAACTGCTGAAAATTCTTGGGTATTTTAGTGATTCCCAAGAGATGGCTCTGATCTTGGAGTTCATGCCAAATGGTAGCTTCCAGAGAATTTGTTGCATGGGAAGCTAGGTGTCCCTTGGAATGGAAGCAGAGGTTGAATATAGCTATTGGAGTGTCCCACAGGCTAGCCTATTTGCACCATGAATCAAGGACCAGTGTTGTTCACTGTGATTTGAAACCCAACACTGTTCTTTTGGATGAGAACTTTGAACCCCACATAACATATTTTGGAGTGGTAAAGAAATTCAACCTAAGTATGCCAGAAAGTTCATGCGGACCTACTTGGACTATTGACTATACAGCACCTGGTAAGCCTTGTTTTTTCCTTCACTTTTTTTGGGGGTTAGTATGTACTATGCTTTCAGAAGTAGTGTCCTTGAGAGCCTATAATAGTATGAAGTATGAACATGCTTTCTTAACTTGCCTGCAAAGGGTGGGAGAATCTATCCTGCTAACACAGCCATTACATTGGTCCCCTAACTCCCCAATTTTGATGTTAGCCTGTGGTTGGTATAATAGCATCCTCTTTTACAGGGTACTAATATAGAAAAAGGTTTCAGGATCAACCAGGTCATAGCTTCTCTTTAGCTTGTGGTTGTTATGTATGCGATGCATTTTATTTACGAAGTGATTTGTTAGAGTGGCATATCTCATTTCGTTCCAGGTTAAGAGTAGAATTTTAATTTTGCATATGTTAAGAGTGTGTTGTGAATAATCCATTAAAGAAAGGGAGAGAAGGTGTTTCATTGTTAATCTGAAGGTTTGATTTGGACTGCAAATACCAGTCATGGTGACAGTTACACCAATTTTTTGCTAAAACATAGCCTGTTGGTCAGAAGTAAGTTCTTTTCTTTTTGGTTCTCCTGCATTAGTAATATCCATTTTCACATTCTTGGAGGAGCAGAGTTTGCAGAGTATCTTTGTTGTATCCTTGAATTCCTTTGTCTTTCAAAGTAATGCAGTTTCCTAATTGTACAATGCAGACTGAATTTTAGAGTAGAAGAGTACATATAGGAGAAAAGCATAATGGTAGAGAAGTATAAAAGAAAAATTTATGGAAAAGGAAAAAAAAAAGATCTTTCTCAAATTAATGAAGTGGTGTCTTCCACAGAAAACAACAGCATTGAAGATTGTCCTTTGGTGGGTGGGTTTTGCTTTGAAGAAAACTTGGTTTCAGTTGAGAATGCATGAATTGGGGTGGTGTTGTGAGGGAAGTGTGGGATGGATAGGAGGGTCCCGATTCTGTTTGCTTGCTCACCATTCTTAATCAAGAAAGAAAGGTAAAAGGGATAATGAAAGCCCAGGTAGTCTTTGTAGTTAAAGGTTTTCCAGAAGCCCTACGAAACCTTTTGATTCATTGATTCAGGTTTGGCTCCAAGATGAGAGAGACCAATTAGAAAAGAAATCCATTTCAGCAATTCAGTGGGTAGAACTGATGTGAGTTTTCTTCTGAACTCTTTGAATTTAAGCCACTGACTAGTCTTATTCTGGGCAATTTGTCCTATGTTATTTGTTTTTATTCCATTGTGTGAGCTGTTTCTGGGTTGTTAATGTTGTGATTGCAACTGTTGGTTTGCAGCTTAATGTTGCCAGTCCTTATAGTTGTATCATGGTTGTTTTGTTGGCTTCGATGCTACATCTACTTCATGTGAAGTTCCCATTATAGGTTAATCGCTATCGAGATAAACGTTTTTCAATTTTTTCCACAAATGGTTTTTTAGTTACTTGTAACTGAATTACATTAGTTTTTCTTGTAGGTTCCTGTAAAATCCTTTGAATCTTCCTTGCTATTGGTAATCAACTCCTCACCCTCCCTCCACCAAGTTTTATAGCTTTCCCAACAACAAAAAATTACCTAGCCCCGCAAAAAGATAAAAGAATTTCTGAGCAGAAGATTAAAAATTTGGCATCTTAAATATCTAGATGATGACTGAAATCGTGTTTTGTTTCCTTTTGAACAGAGAGAGGATATCGTCTGCGACCATCCACAAAGTCAGAAGTGTACAGTTTTGGCGTCATGCTATTAGAACCGATTACTAGACAGAGGCGTACATGTTCAAACATTGAATCAGGGTTAACATTAGTGGAATGGGTCCTCAAGGATGACGAAGAAGGCTGTGTTTTGGATGTCCTTGATGATTACTTGAAGTCTAGGCCGGAGTTTGAAGAGGACTTTTTGAACATTGCTGGGTTTCAAATCATAGTGAACAACACTTGTCCTTGATTCATAGTGCAAATAGGCTAGCCCGTGGGCCACTCCAATAGCTATATTCAACCTCTGCTTCCGTTACAAGGGACACCTGGCTTCCCCATGCAACCAATTCTCCAAGCTACCATTTGGCATGAACTCCAAGATCAGAGCCATCTCTTGGGAATCACTAAAAAACCCAAGAATTTTCAGTAGGTTCCTATGCTTCAGCTTCCCCAGAAGCTTCAATTCTGCAAAAAAATTCTTCTGTGAGAGTGTCTCCATATCTATCTTCATCCATTTCAGTGCAACAACCTTTTGAAAGAATTTCCTTGTAAACCGTGCTAAATGCACCCTTGCCAATCAAATTATTTCTAGTGAAATTTCCAGTTGGAGTCAGCAACTCATTCCTGTTCATCCTCAAGTGAGGCTCATTGATTACTGCCAACAGAGGAGCTCTCACGCTGGAGCCGAATATGGCCATTTCACAACATCTTGTGTAGATGATGAACAGTACAAGAATGGTTACAATTATTGTAAATATGAGAGAGATGAAGGATCATGAGGATTAGAATATGGATGATAGGTAAGATCATGATGAATAGAAGGTGTGGGTGTAGGAGGAGGTTTTTGGGTGATTTGAGATGTGTGAAAATCATCCAGTAATTTTGCACCTTTATTTCCTAATATAAGGATTTATGGGTTGGGAAGCTTCATGATATATCTATGCATTAAGTCTATAGCTTAGGTGTCTTCAAAAAATTCCTCTAATGATATGGGAAAATCTTTGTCTCTTGAATCAGGATCATGTATAATGTGGGATGGAGATGGAAATGGCTTCTCCATGGGGATTCAATGGAATACCTCCTTAAAGAATGTGACACATGAGATGTTGAAGGGAAATGTTGGAATTGGGACCTTGTGATAGGTATCCTAGAGAGAGAGACCTAGGAATTATGAAATGGTGTGAGAATGATTGGATAGACCTTCTATTTGAGATGATTGATAAGAGGATACTGATAGAATGGATATAAATGGGATAATGATAGAATGCATTGAAAGGTGATAATTATAGAATGGATGGAAAGGTGATACAAAACCAATAGTGTCTCAAGATAATCTAGATCCTTGGATTGATAATGATGATTTTTATTACACTATACTTCGATAATCAGCTAGACAACGCTTGGATTTTCTCACTCAACATTGTGTAATCACTTGAGAAAGGCTTGGATAAAGGATTTTTTTTCTTACCTAAGCTTGGATTATTACTTAGGAAAGGATTGGATATTCTTACTTTAGATATGATAATCACTTATGAAAGGTTTTGATAGGGATTTTGACAGAAATGGTTAGGATCTAGTTAGATTCCTGACAGGATTGATATTGATAGGATATGGTATGGATTATGATTGGATGATGAGATAGGTAGAAGATGATGAGGATTTGATTAGATGATATGATTGGTGAATGATTAAATATAACTCATATGAAAGATAAAATAGATTGATGATGATAGGTGATCTATTGGATATGATATGATAAGATATAAATTTGATAGGAAGATAAGAAGGGCTAATGATGAAAGTAATAATGATAGAAGATGATAATAATAGGATGATAAATATATGGTGATGGTTGATAAAACCAGGTTCTAATGATGATGGTTGGGATATAGCTAGATTATGATAATTGATGAAAATGATAATATGAGGAAAATGTGAGATATTTTGGATGGAAATGATGGAAATGGTTGATGTTTCAAGTGAGATGATCATTGAGGATGGGTCTCTCAAGTTTGCACTAGGGTTGCAAAGGTCGATACTTGAAAATTTAGGTCTCAAGGTGGCCAAATGAAAGTGAAATGATAAAGCTGTAGCTTCAAGTGATAGAGTTGCCACTCCATAGAGTAGAGGTGTAGCTCTATGAAATATAGGTTCCTTTCTATGGAATAAAGGAATAATTTCATTTAAAATTAGACAAAGGTGCCTCAATATGATGCACATGCATTGGGGAATGATACTGTAAGAGTATAGTTTGACAGTCTGAGATAGATTTTAATGACTTTTGGAAAGATAAAATCGAACAAGAAGACACAGTGGCTGAATTGACTTTCATGGTGTTAAGGATAATTGGCTTCATTATTTTTATATGTGAAAACATGCCAAGAACTACAATACAACATTATATTTAGTCAAGAAGGCGTGTTAGCTTAATGTGGGTCCACTAGCCAAAGGATAGCTTCAAATGTGTGGCTAAATAGGTTATACAAAGGTCATGTACCACCTTTGCATCCCTTACCTTAGAAGGACAAGGTCCTACTAGAAGATATTTATCACCTCGACAAGAGAAAGTATATGGTGAGTAACTATGTGCATGGTATTGTACCCAACACCACACTAAGCAACAAATGAAAGGTATTAAACAAATTCTAGAAACAAGGTTTTTAGTGGATTTATGAACAATGGGCTCAAATAATAATTTCCAAGATTAGGAGGGTCTATCCTTCTCTCATCACCTATAAGGCCTCGCCTTGTATATGATTACTATAACACTAATTGGTTATATAATTTTCCTAAATAGATGGTTAAATATATTGTAGGTGATAAATAAGGTGATTGTGTGGCAACAATTTTGTTTTTTATTTTCACTTTATTTTTTATCATCATTATTCTATTTAATGAAGATGTATGCACATATAAATTATTGGATATAACTTAAAATTATAAGAGGAATTGTTCTGTCATATTATAATTTGATGAGTAACTAGCTATGTAAATGGTTCATGATTAATGTTATGAGGATTCACTTTAGAACTAATGTGATTTATTATTGTGGTCTAACTATAATTGAATTGTGTAGGAAAGTAAGTACACCTATAGGACAAAGGAGAAAAAATCCATATCGAATCAGATACTTCTTTAAGAAGTTATAATTTTAATCCTTGTAGACTCAAAAAGTAATAAGGTGCAAATTGTTGGTTAATTGTGAACATTTTAAGGGTTCAATGTTTTGGTTAGGTGTGAGGTGTTTTTGTGGGGTAATTAAGTGTTAAACCATGTGGTTAAATGCGTAAGTGGGGAAATAGGTTTGGGGGCCCTTAT
>VDFB02027323.1:0-11136 GCA_007258455.2 Sequoia sempervirens | reverse complement strand
ATTGATCTATTTAGTGCTTCTGCCATCAAAATTAAAAAACATAGGAGATAATGGATCCCCTTGCCTCACTCCTTGAGAGGATCCAAAAAAACCAATAGGGAAACCATTAATAATCACCAAGAAATTTTCTCCTAAAAGACATGAGAGAATCCACTTGCTCCATTTATTACTAAAGCCAAACTTTTTGAGCACTTGAATCAAAAATTCCCAACACACTCTATCATACGCTTTCATTATGTCCAATTTAATGATGAAAGATGGGATGCTAGAAGTTTTAATAGAATGTAATACTTTGTGGGAAACTATAGCACCTTCTTTTGTTTCCCTCCTAGGCACAAAGCCACCTTGTTTCAGTGACACTAATTTGAAAATGAGTGGTTGAATTCTAAGGTAAATGGCTTTAGTGAAAATTTTATACATTGTATTGCATAAAGAGATTGGCCTAAACTCAGCAAATGACTTTGGATCCTTTACTTTTGGGATTAGAGCTATGTGAGTTGTATTAAACTGCTTTAAAACTATCCTTGTCCTCCTTGATTCCTCTAGTTCCAAGAGAACATCAAGGCCAATAAAATCCCAACATTTTTGGAAGAACAATGTTGTAAAATCATCCAGGCCAAGATCTTTGTTTGGTTGCATAGAGAACACTACACTCTTAACTTCCTCCAAAGTAAAAGGTTTCTAAAGGTTCTCATTGTCCTCTCTAGTGATCAAAGCTGGTATAGAATCCAATAAGTCATTTGCATCAATAGAAGACGATGAAGCTTTATTATTTGGTGCTAATAGAAGAGATGAAAAGAACCTTATAGCTTCCTTTGAAATTTCTTCCTTCTTTACTAACTCCTTTCTTGATATGGCATCTTGAATTTTGAATGTGGAATTATGTGACTTTTTAATCTATGGAGATGCATGAAAGAACTTCGTATTTATGTCACCCTCCTTCAACCACAACTCCTGAGATTTCTGCTTCCAATATATTTCCTCCCTTGCCACTAGCTCTGCCCATTATTCTTGCAAGTTCTTTTGAATCTCATATAGATTAACATCTAACCCTTGACTAATTATTCTATCATTTATGTCCGATAATTCTTTAAAAACCCTTTCTTTTTGTTCAAAAATATTTTTGAAAACATTCACATTCCAAATCTTGATATGTTATTTGATATATTTTAGTTTATGGGCTAACTGAAACATTCTTGAACCCTTAACAAAAGGAGTAACAATCCACCATTTATTTTAAAGAGGCAAGAAAAGAGGATAACGAAACCACATCTTTTCAAATTTAAAAGAAGATCCATACCTTTTTACTTGATTGTTTGTTTCAATGGACAAGGAGATGGCGAAGTGATCAAAATGAGATAAAGGCAAGATTTCATACACCAAACTTTTCCCAACTTCGTACCAGTTTGTTGAGGCAAGAAATCAATCTAATCTCTCTGCTATCTACAAAAAACCTTTTCTTTGATTCGTCCAAGTGAATTGACCCTTTACAGGTATAATATCAGTCAAGGCATTGTTTGAAATAAAAGTTACAAAGTCATCTATAACTTTTTGAGGTGGGATAATCTCGCCTTTCTTCTCCTACATGCTAGCTATAGCATTAAAGTCTCCTGCAACAATTATTTTATCCATCCTTACACCATCCAAGACTTTTGTTAGAGAATCCCAAAGATGTTTTTTATCTGTTGTGGCCATTGGATCATAAACATTCAACAACCAAAAATGAAGATCAAACTCGGATATTTTGAGTAGTTGCCAATGTTTGTCACTGCTTGAAACTTCAATTTGAAGTGATTTGGCATCCCATAAAACAATCATGCCACCTGAAGCTCCCTAGGTAGGAGTATGAAAAGATTTCCATTTATGAACTGATAATTGAAAATTTTTATCTCAAGTTTTGGTCTCTTGTAAAATCATAATATCTACTCCACAAGCTTCTAGCAATTGCTTGATCAGAGCTCTCTTGTTAGGGGCATTAATGCCCCTAACACTCCATGAAAAAATACTCATTGATAGTGAGGAGAGCAGTATGCTCTCCTCAGATGTTTGTTTGTAGAAAAAGCCACCATGTTATCCAAAGTTGACTGAACCCTTGCTGCTATTTCTTCTTTAAGTTTTGTTATGTGTGATTTTCTACCCCTTTTCCCTGGAGTCTTAGTAATAATCGGTTGACTGCTTGGGTTTTGAGAAATTCCCAATGTTTGGGAATAGTCAAAATTTCCATCTTTCTTCTCTCATACCTCCAATGTCTTATCCTCCTTCACAATTACTTGTTGTATAGGTTGAGGTTCTTTAGATGAGATGACAAGGGGAATTTGAACCAGCTGCCTGATAGAGAAATCTTGTGATGAAACCTTATTAAAAGGATCTGTAGAAGGCATCATATCCACTTCATCAACATCATCCAGATCAAGAATACTATCTACACCATTGAGAAGAGAACGTGAGTGAAGAGTAGGAGAATTGTTACTAGCATCCTGATCTTCTTTAAGAACTTCATCTGCAATCCATTCAATTACGAATCGGTGAAAATCACTAATGTTGCAATCTCTCTTTCATTTTTTTTCAAATGACAAAGCAGAGTTTTACCCTCATCAGTGCTAAGGTGTCATTTTTCCACATTCCTACACTGAAGCTCTTAAACTTGAGAATTTTTCACCATACTCCAAGTGCAATGGCGCTAAAAATCAATGCCCTTGCATTGGAGTAATTTCCATCATTTGCTCAAGCGCTAAATAAACCCGCCATTACACTTATTGAACTATCATTTTACAAGGAAAAGTGTCAGGGTGTTAATTTTCAGCGCCCTAACATCTTTTTTTCACAAACTCACTTCAAGTGGAAGGGCGCTGATTTTTTAGCACCATTGCACTTGAAGTCACCTCTCCCAAGTGCAAGGGCATTGATTTTTAGCGCCCTTACACTTTTTCCTACTTTTTGCTTCTAACACTTCAAATTTCTCCAGCTTCGCTCCAGACCTCATTTTTTGACTCTCACATCATTTTCCATGCTTCATCACCTGTTACATGCTTGCTCAACATTGTTGCTCACTTCATGCATCCCAATGCTATTTTTAAACTAATGTTTGTTGATTCCACATCTTGCAGTTTCTTTTCAGATCTCATTGGAGGATCCTCAAAGTTCTTTCTTGTTGATTCAATTGCTCTCCAATGACAACCAAGAGACCTCCATCGTCTTCAAGGGCTAAAAATAAAAATGAAATACAAGTACCAAGGTGTTTATCCGCCGACAGTAGTGATTTCAAAGGTGGATGAGATAAAAGACATCGAGGTCGGTCATCAAGACCTAGTTGATTTCATGGAAAGAATTGAGAAGAAGCCTCTTGAAGATTTTTTGAGAGCCATTGTGCATAGTAATTTGAATTTGGTGTCCACGTTCCCTACTTCTACACATAATACAAAAATTTTCCTCCAAGTTGCATCTCATTACATCAGGGAAAGCAGAAGTGTGATTGATTCTTCTAGGCATGAGATATTGAGACTTGACCCTAACTTCTTTGATATTGTTTTCAGAGTTCCATAGATGGAAAAATACATTGACATCTCAATACAACAAGTGTAGGAGTTCTATGACTCAGATCCTAGCAAGGCTAAATACCTAATTAATAGTCAATGGTTGAAAGAACCTAGGCACACTATTTCAAGATGGACGAAGGGACTTCCGTGAAGTGACTTCA
The DNA here is from genome assembly GCA_007258455.2 of Sequoia sempervirens. NCBI lineage: Eukaryota > Viridiplantae > Streptophyta > Pinopsida > Cupressales > Cupressaceae > Sequoia > Sequoia sempervirens. The sequence goes on along the minus strand of VDFB02027323.1, from coordinate 7,439 downwards.
AGGAAGATGTTAGAGATATGATCACACTTTTGAGCAGAGTGAAGGGATTACCTGAATCATCCTATTTTCATGACCGGATGTATGAATACATCAGAATCATAAGGAGACAAAAATTTCATATTGATTGGGGCAAATAGATCAGTGATGAAATACATGAACAGTTGATCAATGTGCCAACCGCCTTGAAGTTCTACATGACTTATTACCTGGTATATGTTGTAGTTGTGATGAGGCAATTTCCGGGTCTATCTACAAAAGGGAGCTGACACACCGTACCTATGTACAAATTTTTCTATCAACTGGATATGAAGGAAATCCTTCACCATTTCAGGAGAGTTACTGATGCTTTCTTCACACCTCTTCTTTTCAACTTTGATCTAACTCTCGAAAAGAAGAGAGTATTTGATGAGGCCTACAAAGTGGTAAGTAAATTTGGATGCATATTTCTACGATTCCTGACTTTTATTTACCTAAGAGTAGGGTGCTACACTGGGTTCCCTTACATGTTTCCTAGATACCCCTCAAACAAGTTGATTCTCATGGAGTTGTGCAAATAACTAATTTTAGTTCATAAAGAACGGATGAAGATTCACAAGTCGAGATTCAAGTTCCCATTGACTATCGGTAGGTATACCATCAAAAGTGTACAAAAAGCCAAATCGGTCTATGTAGAAATGCAAGTCATGACAATTAGAACCTATAGATACAGGTTTGATTTTGACTATCAAAATGTCAAGAAGAAGTTGAAAAAGGGTCATCAGCACAGGTGCCACTTTGAGGACATCTGGGCCAATTGCAGAGATGAAGAGTCCATTCGTAAGATGGATTTTTGTAGGCTAACCGTATAGTAGATCAAAGATCTTGGTGTTGTTGACCTACCAAAGGATTTCACAAATCCTGGTGACATCATGAATGCTGCCTACAATGAACAAGAAATATCTAAGAGATCTTTTCCTACAATTCAATGGTCCAAAAAGGAAAGTGTTTCCATTAGGGAGAGATTGGCACCAATATTGGCTAACACTGCAGAGTGGTTACACAAGTATGAATTTGAGATGAAAATTTTTAGAACAAATTCTGAAGGAGAAGAATCCCCGGCAAAATCCAGTCGGCAGCAAGAACTCCCCATGAAAGATAATCCAACAACCATTCCCACTTCTTTGCAAAGAGGCCCTAGGATCAAGTTCACTGTCAGCAAGAAGGACACATGGGCCATCCCAGAAGGAGAAACTATGAAATCTAAACCATCTCACTCCAAAGGAAAGGGGGTTTTTTCTGAAGAGATAAATTCTGATGAAGAAGAAAATTCAAGTGATCCATCCACTGAAGAATAAGATTCAGTAGAAGTAGAATTTGATGAGAAAGTAAATTTTGAAGATGAACAAGAGTCTAAAGGTGATCAAGAAGGTGAACCAGAGTTAGAAGAGCAAGAGGATGATCAACAAGAACTCAGGCATGATGAAGAAATAACTATGTATCCTTCTGAGAATGTAGTTGAAGAACTTCCCATGACATCATCACCTATAACTTTAAATGTTCCTCGTACACCTCCAAATCCAAACAATCCTCCACCACCTGTTCCTACATCACCTATCCCTACATCTGTAATACTCGCAGTGGATATTTCACCAACCCCTGCAGCATCAACCATACTTGACACCCCACGCGACATTACTCTCGTCGCCTCCCATCAACTACCCTGGCCCCACCAACGGAATGAAACGATACGACTGGCCATTTCATTGATGGTTAATTGTTCGATATCACGCATCTGAATATGAAAATTGAGATGCCAGCAGGATGAATTGTTTCGATTGCCACCAGTCGAAGATTGGCACGGATGCCCGCAAAACATGTACAAACAAAGGGCAGAGCATTATGCCACTGTTGTAAGAAGACTTGCAGGATCTTCAAGTAATGCACAACCATTAGCAATGGTAAGTGTTGAGGACCCAGTTGTCAAGAAAGTTGAGAAGTTTTCCTCCAAAGGCAGAGTGTTGTATGATTTCATCAAAAATATTGTAGAACACATTTCTCATATTATAATTGTTGCGGATGAAAAAGCTACTCTAGTAGCCAAGCTCAAAATAGAGCTTGATAAGGAGGAGAGTGTACTTTCCCAAGAGCACATAGAAATTGAAAAATTCCTAACATTGTGGTCACAGATGAAATAGGCAAAGCTAAGTAAATTGGTGGAAGCCAGGGTGATTCCCAACAAGGAGAAATACATAGAGGTAAGAGAATCATTGAAGCATCACATTTAGATAATCGAGTCTGTTACAAAAGATCTCCACCAAGTACAAGAAGATGTCGAAGGGCATCATGTTATTCTTGAAAGAGGAATCAAGGAGTTACCATAGCATCTCCTTGAAGAGAATTGTATCTTCCTACCAGCCACAAAACTATCCCAGATCTTCAAAGAAGCCATCATGAAGCTAGTAGACAGCGCAGACTTTTCAGAAGCCTCTCTGGATGTCATTTGTGATACAAGACTTACACTTGATAACCTTAAGACGCATCTTGACAGGTGCAAAAAGGTTCACTCATCTGCCATCAAATCAATCATGAGGATTCACACCATTGGTCCAAATGAGAAGTTCATGCAAGAGACCGGGAAGAAATATGAAGACTTTCACACCCAAACAAGGAACCATGAAGATTCATGATCTCCAGTGTTAAACTTTCTTATGCTTTCATTATGCATCTTGTAAATAGTTTTTGACATCTTAAATTTCTTTTCTCGAAATGTAATTACACCGAAAATCAGAGATGTAATTTCTTGGAGAGAAATTACATTTTGACTTTAGTCAAAGTTAGGTGAGATTTTCCTTAATTGACTCACCTAACTTTCCTAACTTTTCTCAACTGATTTCCTAATTTTTCTCATCCCTCTCCTTTATATATATGAAGGATTTCTATTTTAAAGCTTACCTTTCGTATTTTGCAACAAAGTGTTGCCCTTTTTTAAGAAAAATCATGAAACTTTGTGTTCATGCTTTGTGAATGAAATTGATCAATAAAGAAGAAAATTGCAAGCCAGACTTTGTGTTGGATTCAATATCTTATGAGTTGATCGTATTTGGTGGTGATTAGTGAATGATATTTGAAGGACTTCAAGTAATATATGTAAACTTTGTGTTGCATTTCTTGTTTGGATTTGAGTTTATTGTTTGGATACTTTGGTTGAATAATCTACAAGACTTTGTGCTTGTAATCGTTCATGTTGTTTGAGGAATTGTTGCGTCTAAGAAGACTTTGTGCTTCTAATGCAACAAACGACACATCTCTCACAGATCCATCATTGAAAAAGCTATGGAATGACTTTGTGCCTTCGTGAGCTTTCCCTTTTCTTTTACTTGTTTATTGTTAATCATCTCTGGTACCTCTACGCTTTACTTTGACAAAATAGAGGTATTGGCATTACTTCTTGTTGATCATTTAGAGTTATCATGAATTAAGAACTTCCAACAGTGAAGCATTGTAAACATCTTCTCTGAAAAAAGAGAGAAGCATGAATGTGACACACACCCCCCATTTTGTAAGTATAATGTGTACTGTGTAAATACTTTAACTAGTTTTATCATAGCTTCTATTAGCAGTAAGAAGGGAGCCTCCCCTTTTTGAGAGGAGAGATTTTATCTCACATAGTTGTGGTTGAAGTCCTAATTGTGTAATCTATTAAAAAGATGATTACATAATTTTCACCCAACAGTTTTTTGGCGACTTCGCTGGGGAACGACATACGCAATCTAAGCCTCCGGGCATCCAGCAAAGCACAAAATCTAATCAGTTTGGAAGGATTTCTAAAAGACGTTATGTCATGCTTGAGAAAAATGCCTACTTGATTCGCAAAAATTTCAATCAAATTAAGCTCCCTATATTCCAAGGGTAGGCAAGGTAGTTGAATCCAAAAAGGAATAAATTTAACTACAAAATCTTGAGACATAAAATTAGGATACAAGGGCTACATGAACAAACCCGAACCCTGAAAGACCCATAATTTTACCTTAAAACTACATCTCTTTGCCTTTTGGATTGAAAAAGCACTAGAAAAATTCCCTTCTCTTGATCTGAATAAAAAAAATTAATGGCCCCTTCCCACTCCTCAAAGATCAATTCTTTAAGGACAACAATATCAAGATTTAGGCACTAGACCTTACAAATTAAAGCTCGTTGACGAAGATCATAAATTTGTGGATCTAGCTGGTTTTCAGATAAGGTAATTGATACATTCACCTTTGTAGCAATTTGATTCACCAGTCCTTCCACCTTATCCCCTGAAGATTGATCTACCTTTTCCAACTTATCCACATTATTTGAATGGTGTGTCTGTTTAACCTCAGTTACATGCCTCCATTGTATTTTGCATCCATTATTTGCATGCAACGTCTTTTCCTTAGATGCATTTTGCTTCTTCTTTTTCTTATTCTTCTTTGCATATTGATTTCCCTTCGATTTACCCTCACTATTCTAATCTTTCTTAATTTCCAATGCCTTTGTATGTTGGGCAGCTTGTGCATGTTGTTCTTGGAAAAAGAGAAATTTCCCAATTCTTTCAATTTAGGAACATTATCTAGCCTTGCATGCAGAAACTGAGGACCGGTGGAGGTTTATTTCAAGCATTCTGCTTCTTCATGTTGGGTATCATTCAATTTATCCGAGTTCTTTGGTCTTTCAAAGCTCTTTGAATCCTTTCCTTGTTCAAAATTTGTCGCATGTTGATCATTTTGTAAATGATATAACTCACCCATGCCTTTGGAATTGACTTTGGTATCTATCCTTACATTCTTATTTTGATCTAGGTCTTATAGGACTAAAAATATATTCTGATTAGTTGGATTGAAGTGAGCACCAGAATTTTTAACTATAGTTTTTGAAGGGTTTTGTATACCATCATGTTGATTCTTTGTCAAAACCCTAATTTTTTGTTGATTTGAAATAGGATTTCCCCTATTCTCTTTATGATCTCCTCTATCATCCTCCCAGATGTCAAAAGGCTCCTGCTTATCATGCAAAAGACACCTATGAGGTCTTTTGGGGGCCCAAAATCTTTGCTTATCATGAATGGTAGAAGGTTGAGGTATATGATGATGAGCTTGTCCATATGCTTGTGGACCCTAATACCTATTTTGACCTGAATAACTATTAGAAGGTCTTTTGCCATCAAATTCAAATCTTTTTTTAAATCCCTCATTTCTAATGACTGCAAAATGTCTAACATTTTTTCGTTCTTGATCAATATGAAGAGACTATTTTCCATTTGCATGGTTGACTTCCATAAAATCCTTATTATTATTCAATGAAAAAGGCATATCATATTGGCTTTTGTGATCAACGTTGTTAGAATGAGGCTACCTTTGAAAGTCTACAGCATGCCCACCATAGCCATTTTGAAAATTTTTCCTGTTGGGTAGCCATTTTTTCAACCAAAAAAAAATCTAACCTCAAGGAGGTTAGGGGAAAATTCCATTCATATACCTTGGGTCAGCAGAGTAGGAACTAGAACACAATATAACTAACCCTTTCCTTTTCCCACTACGAAGTTGAGTCGAACTTGTGACCTCAAGGAATGCAAACCCCAAGCCCCAGCCAACTCTACTACAAGTGGCGGCTTTGAAAGTTTCTATTTGACTCAAGTGTATTTTAAATATTTTGTAGGGGGATACTTAATTGATGCCCGGATGAATGAGCTATCTTTCTTTTGTTTTGGTTTGATTTCAATTCCATGTTGCGTTTTTGGAGGTTGTGATCAATTTTGGAGTTCAAATCATTTTAGTTTTGATGGTCGGTTGAGGTGAGATAAATCGATATTCTTTGTCATTTCATTTGACAAAAATATTAAATTGTGATGTATAATTTAAATTTTGATTTCTCGTTGACTAGAATCTAAAATAATTCATGAAGATCTATTATTCGTGGAAGATGAGCTATGACAGTCATCTCCGATAGAAAATAAAAAGACATGGTTTCCAAAGAGGATATGCAAAGGCATTAAATTTTTTACTGAGATAATAAATTAAATATTACAGGAATAATTTGAACACCACTTATAATGTAGATAAAATATTACAGGGCTCTTGTTTTGTAGATAGTTTAAAAGAAAGTTTTACATGTTTAGTGCCAAGTAAGGGAAGAGTCACGATCAAAGGAGAACAATTTCTATGGATGAAAAAAACAAAGGAATTGCATCCATCGTGGGAGAAGATGTTAAGGTGTGCAACATAGAGGAAAGGAGGATGTGTAGGGAGAAGTATAGAGAGCAAGGGGTTTCATAGAGTGAGTAATCTTGGCAGGCTGCATAAGGAGGAGAAAAATGAGATAGCAAGAGAAATAATCAAGTAACCAACTCACTTATGATTTAGATAGTTGTAGAAATAAAAAGCTAGCATATATGGCACAACTTTGATATGTCATGAAATGCAGATTGGGGGTCGCATAGGTTTCTAGCAAGGAAGGAGAGTTTAAAAAATTCCTTGAGAAGAGCTTGGTTTGTGTAGGAAAAGAGGGAAAAGTTGAAAATTGCAACAAAGCAAAGAGTATGGTGAGGGAGGGATCGAGCCAATTAAAATTGGAAATCCATTAATGGTTCAAGCTATTCCAGGAAGGAGAGGGTTGCACATAGGTTTCGAGGATAGAGAAGAGGCTACGAGGAGTTTGATAGGGGCCATCGTGGAAGATTAATAGATGATAATTGAATTTTCTAATAGCAACAACCTTGAAAAGGCGTGGGTAGAGGAAATGAGGCAATGCCTCATGTAGGAAGTCATTAATGAATGTGCAAAAGAATAAAGCTTGAATGGAATATTTTGAATAGAATGCATGTTGGTTTTGATATCATTAATAAATTTAACTTGTTAATAGTCTATTGTAATAGTGTCATATCTTGATTAATGGGGATAAATGTATTGTTTTGAATTTTGAATTGGAATTTCATTGACAAATGAAATTGTCAACTCAAATAAATTGTGTTGTTTATGTGTAGAGGAGGGGGACTGGCTACTCTAAGACCCCATGTCACGGGAGGGTCCTAAGCAATAGGCTTCCTTGATCTACCTCAAGCTTGCTAAGTGATTTAGAAAGGTTAAGCACTTAGGGTCAAAAAGGAAGAGCAATTTGGTTGCTATTGTCCTTCTACTAACCCAAATATTTCAAGAAGTCAAGTGAGTCGATTCCAAAAATTCAATCTGTAACTCAGATAACTCACTGCCTGAGGATGGCAGTGCAAGACACAAACTCCAACGTGGCGTGTTGGTGTCTCAGTGTGGCATTGGAATCCATACGGACAAAGGACTTCTAAGACAAATAAAAACACTAAAAATTGAACTAACTGATCGACTAATGGATTTTATGCTATAACAAAATGTAGAAAGTATGAAAATGAAGCACAACAAGAAGAATACTTTAACGAGTCTATCTTCAAATTAACAAAGAAGGATAAG
>VDFB02027322.1:0-14350 GCA_007258455.2 Sequoia sempervirens | reverse complement strand
AGAGTTAGAAAGTCAATAGAAGTTTTAGAATACATAGAGAAATAGGGGAGATAATAGAGGAGACAGAGCTGCATCCTAATTCTTTGTAATAGGAGCTTCTTTTGTCTTCTTAGATAGGAGTTAGATTCAGTATAGATAGTAATGTATCCTTCTAGTTTTCTTAGTGTAGATGGAAACAATTTGAGTCATAAATTTTCTGTACACCTGCGGTTGTAAGCAGATTTGTAAACGTTGCTTATCTATTTCACTAGCAGTAGAAGCAACTAGATTAAAATCTACTTCAGATTGTGTTTCAGAATGTTGTTTTATCTTGGTTTAATCATTTGATTTGAGAAACTTTCAAGGATTGAAGTCTTATTTTATGTTTTGTTTAAATGGTAACTTGCAATCTGTTATTGAAATCAGCACTGTGAATGAATGAAACTATGTGTTAGTCACAAGTTAATTTTGTTCTGCAGTTTTAGTTAGGAATTCCTTGAAAGGTAACAAGTCTGGTTAAGTTAGATGAATTAACATTCTTTTCTGTTCCAAAGCTCTTGATCTATCTTTTTTTGTTTCTTTGAAAACCCTGGTTAGAGTAGGTTTAAGTTTATGCTTGATCTCAGAACAATCCAGAAGCTCAACATCAATAGGCCCCTTGAACATTACTATTACATTGACCACTAAGCAACATTAGCATAGTTGAGAACCAACTACAAAACCTTGGGAGCTAAGATATCCATGTGTTTTCTTTCTCTTTAGGAGAAATAGGGTAGCAATATTTTGTTTACATGTTGTTGTGCCATCAAACACACATTAACAATTCCAGTCAATTAATTTGGGGTGTATTAATGGCAAAGAATCATTAGATTGGCTAAGGTCAAACAGGGTGAGTGTCATGATAGCAATGTCATCAAAGTGTCTAATAGCAATATCGAGGTCTATGATGTTACTCTCCTCCAAGTGATCTATCTTGCTCAAATTTTGATTGTCTTCACTTGAGTCATCGATATGTTGTGATCCAATTTCAAGTGGTCTAGAACTCGAGCTCTATCCCTCCATACACGTTGGTGTATACTTTTGTATCACATCAATCTCCTTATCATGACAAGGCTCTTCAGAGATGGAATCCCATTCATACTCATTAGAATCCGTTTCAGAACTATCTCTCAATTGAAGGATTCTCTCCACAACTTGCTACCTAGTTTCTTCTTTTGATTCTTCTCTATATCCTAGTCCTATTTTTTCTTTGGCATGCATTGTGATAGGTTGTATTTGTTCTAGGATGCCTTCTTTTCTTTTACCAATAGGACCTTTTCCCTCATATCCCATCTTTTCTAGGATTGTCTTCCCTTTACCATTTTTCTTTGTTTGTATATTAGAAGTTGATGCTTGTGATGATTCTTCATCCTTGTAAAACCAGTTTAAAACCTCCTTGTTGTCTAATTCATCCACTAATGTGATTTTTCTTACAAAGGTTCCATCAAAGAGTGTGGTTGGTTGTGATGATTGTTTTCTTGATGTTGATGGATGCCCATATGACTTAGGAGAAGATGAAAGTTGTGATAAACATAAGGATTTCTCAAATGAGTATTCCCCCATGCCTTTGTATTTCAATTGGATCCTTTCAACTTGTTTTGATAAGGCATTGAGTTGACCTTCCTGATTTGATGGAGTAAATTCACCAACACCTTTGTCTTTTGACTGTACTTTTTCCTCAAATTGATTTGATAGAGAATCTGATTGACTTTGATTAACTGATGAAGTGGAATCACTGATACCCTTATATTTTGATTGATCCTTTTTCGCAACCCACTTTGACAAGGCTTTTAGTTTTTTCTCATTGTTTGATGAGCTATTTGTTGGAGCTTCCCTATTGTGTGGCACAAAGGAATCTTGGGTTGTCTTGAGTGTGTTACAATATTGGGGATTGTTGGAATCAATTTCAATAGTGATTTTTTCTCGTTGAAAAGGAACTTTAAACACTGGTGATATGTGGATGGCACTGCTTGCATGTCATGAATCCAAGGTTGTCCCAAGAGTATGTTGTAGGTTAACTCTTTATCCAATACTTGGAAGACTATACCTTTGACAACTAGTCCCACTTGAATAGGTAGCACTATCAACCCTTGGGAAGATCTCTCTTCATCATCATATGCTTTTATTGTATTTTTCTTCGAGGATCAATATCATTTTCTGAATAGCCGAGTGCATAGAAAAGTTTCAAAGTACAGATATTTAGGCCAACTCCTCCATCTATTAGAACATGTTTAAAACATCGTGTTTGTGGATTAAGACCTCAATGTGTAGGGAAGCATTGTGTGGATGGGTGATTTATACATCATCATGTTTAGAAAATGATAAGCAATGAGGTGCGGTCAAGTGTCCCACCATAGCTTGAAATTGGAAAACTTCTAGATTATTTCGTATTGTGGTGGTGACTAGAGCTTGTTCTAAGATTTATTTGTGAGTGGGTGAAATCTTGAGAAGTTCTAATATGGATATTTGTGCTGGTATTTTCTTCAATTGATCAACTATTTTATATTGAGTTGCATGGGTAGCAGTTGTTTTGGATGTGGAAGGGGTAGCTCCTTTCAATGTTACATTGGCTTGTCCTCTTGTGATTGCATTGATTGGTTAATTGTCTTGTTCTTCTCTAATTTTCATGACATTAATTTGATTGTCATTTGCAACAATGTTGGTAATTAGATTTACTGGCACAAGGTCATTGATTTGACATGAGGTGATGTTAATGTCATGGTGATGATTTTTCAGTTGTAGCAATGTTTCTTTGGCTCTTGATTTTTATGTCCTTGGTTTGATGTTCAACTACCTCAACATAATGAATGGTAGAATCATAAACATAATTCACATTTTTTTCTTTGGCATTCAATGATGAAGATTCCCCTTTTTCGTAGTTGGGTAGAGGGTTCTTGAATGCTCCTTGATCATTGTTTGTTTGGGGTCCTTCTACAAATATGGTTTTGTTGTCAATCAAGTCTTGTATCAAGTGTTTCAATTTCATGCAACCATTGGTTTTATGTCCCTTATTTATGTGAAATTCTCAATAGTGTGCATCATTCGACCATGAAGGTTTAAAAGTTTGTGGTTTCAAATTTCTTGCCTTTGGTAATGTTATAACCTTGGCTGCAAGAAGCTCCTTTAATGTTGATTCTAATGATTGAACCAAAGGTGTGAACCTTCTTCGATTTCATGATGTTTGATATGACGGTGTTTTAGATTCAACATTAGCTTGATTGTTATTTTTATTGACATTTTGGTTGTTGTTTTGGTTGTTCATTGGATTGTTGTTCTAATTGGTTTTGGTGGCAGCTGCAATTAAGTTGAATGTGATTTTTTCATTTTGGGTTTCAACTGCACCATCATTGTTACCAACATTCTTGTTTCGTTTCCAAAAATTTGGTTTGTCACTGTTGTAATTGTTGGAGGAATTTGCTAAGTTATTTTCATTGTAAATTTTGATGACCCCTCTCTTGACCAAAGCCTCTTCAATCTTGATTCCATTTTCAATCAATTTTTCTAAGGTAGGTGGACATTGTAATTCCAATCTATAGCTCATCTCAAAATTTAGGTTATCAATGAAGATTTCTATCTTTTCCTTTTTAGGTACGGGATGAGAATATCTTGCAAAAAAACTTCTCCATTTTTGGAAAAATATGAGGAATGATTCACCCTTTTTTTATTTGAAGTTGCAAAGGTCTTTCATTGTTATGTCATGTTGGATGTTATAAGAGTATTGGGTGATGAATTTTTTAACCAATTCTTCAAAGGTGTTAATTGGTGGTGCAAGTTTGGAGAACCATTCAAGACATTGTCCACCTAGGCTACATGGAAATAATCTCATCAAGTTTCTTCGTGTGCAAATCCAAGACTCATGGTTCTAAATTCCCTCACATGATCTATTGGATCTATTTTCCATTGTATTTGTCTTACTTGGGGAATTCACAATGTTTGGGAAAAGGAATCATGTGGATACTTTGATCAAACAAATATGGAAAAATATCTTGTGTCAAGTATCATTTTGAGGTTCCCCTTTGCATGTCAAGAATTTGTTGTTGGAGGTTTTTCATTTGATGAGTTAAGGAAACCACTTGTTCTGTATCTTTTGAATAATTTCCAAGCTTTTTAAGATTTTCTTTCAATTTATTAACATCAAAATCAGGTGGAAGTTTGACACCTTGATTAGCCAACATTAGGAGGTATTTTTCCCCATTTCTTTCAAAAATATTTTCTAAGCACTTGTGGAAATTTGGGTCTTGTTCAGCATGTTGGATTTCTTCCTTAGTTATTTCTTCACTTTTAGTGTTGAGGGTTCCATAGAAAGGATTCTCTTCAGGTTCAGCCATGGTGTTTTGAGTTTCGATGTTTTGAGTTGTGATGTTGTGAGTTTTGATGTTTTGAGTTTCAAGTTCTTTTTCCTTGAGTTTTTGGTTTTGTAATCTTTTTTGAACGGGAATAAAATTGTTACACTTTGACTAAACCTTGATCTTTGTTTGGAAGAGTGCCAAGGATGAAAACTAAGTCAAATAGAATGACAAATTCTATTGATGAAACTAAGTTTAATTTGATTATATACCTTTGTTTCATGATGAGAGGATCATAAATCTTGATGATGAAACTTGGCTTATCAATCAAGAGATGTGATAGGTTTGATGATTTAAGCACTTTAAGATGTTAGATCTTGATTTAGTTTGAATAATTCCACTTGTAGAGGTCAATTTTAACAAATTTAGACTCTATGGTACCAGAGGAATGATTTTGGGCTGAAAAAGATTTTGAATTTTGGTTCAAACTATGAAATAGGGGATAAATTTAACTCTTAGTTTTGCATTTAATGGATGTGCTCAAACAGAGCCTGAATGCGCTAAAAGAATGCACATATGTGCTAAAACAGAGGATAAATGTGCTAGAAGATTTATCAGATACACTATCAAATTGAATGAAAGCACTAAAAGACTGCTCAAATGCGCTATAAGACTGTTCAGACGCACTATAACAGTATTTTCATACACTATAAGACTGCTCAAATGCGCTATAATAGTGAATGGATGCACTATAAGACTACTTAGATGTGCTATAAAACTTCCTATATGCACCAAAATAGTAAATGAATGTGCTGCTAGATTGCACAAATGCACTAGAAAAGGGAATGAATGCACTAGAACAGAGGATAAATGCGCTAATCTAGAAATTTTTAATGTTTTTGACAATTTTTCTAGGTTTTAATCCACAAATCTAGATGTTTCTGAGGTATGATAAGATGGCCAGTGAGTCTTGCTTGGTTTCCAGTTCACAATTTGTGAGAATCAAGTGTTTAAATGGATGATTTCTTCAATCTGGACTTCAAACATAGCAACAAGTCAAATAGTTGTGTCAAGCCTAGTAGCTAAACATTGAGTGTGTATTCAAGAATCTGGTATGATTTTTTTGATTTCCACAAGTATAACACAAGATAAGACAATTCAAGCACTTTTCTACTCTCAAGGGTCACTTAAAATACCATAGCTCACATCTTAAAACTATGTCAACTCACACAGTCATGTCACCCCCTAGAGGGCGCCCGTGTTTTTTCCTTTCCCAACTCTTAACCAAAGTCAAATCCTCCACTTTTGGTCAGAGTCTCTGATAGTTATATGGTGAGTGTCTTGGGGGACAATTCTTCCCTCCCCTTACACTGTGATATGGAAAGTGTTCGGAAACTAACTTGGTTGGCTTCTACACTAACATTTGTAGTAAGGGTTTCCGTTCAGTGCAGAAATAGATAAACTCCCTCAGGAGACCTCCGAACCTTTAGAAAAAAGGATTTTGGGATGGTTATCTTGCACACTGCCATTGAATTGCGGACTTTCCCCGAATTCTCTTTTGATTATAGTTCGTTGGAAAACCTAGCTTTGGTTGTTCCCACTTAGGTCATTCCCGTATGGTGAGTGATTTTTCCCACTACGGAAGGCCTTCTAAAGGTGTTAATAAAGCATAAAATAGTGAGTGGTATTATGTTCACCAAGTTAAGGGGAGATCATAGGCCTATCACTTCAAGCACGAAAGACAAGGGGTTCAATTAACCTTTTAATTAAGGTAGATGCCTATCTTAATCAAAAGAAAGCAATAAAAAAACTCCAACCCCTACATAAATCATCAGTAGTTGCTTAAATTTATCATTGACCAACGTACAAAAGTACCTACAAGTAGAAAACACCAATGAGTTCTCATATTTTTAAAATTTTGCAAAATTAGACAGATGCGCTAAAACAGTCATCAAATGCGCTAAAAGATCATTTGAATGCACTAAAATAACTATTAGATGCACTACAAGAACTAATGCATGCACTAAAAGAACTATCAGATGTGCTATAAATAATGATCAATGTGCTAAAAGAAAGGTCAAATGCGCTATGAAACCCCCTGTATGCACCAAAATAGATGATTGATGCACTGAAAGACTCTTCGGATGTGTCGTAATAGAGATTGTATTTGCTAAAATAATATTTGGATGGGTCAAAAGAACTAATGGTCAGACTAAAATAGGTTCATGTCCAAAATCTACAAAATGACTTCCAAAAAATGTCAATAAAAAGGGGCTAGGCCCCACGGCGGCCGCTAATTTATGTATGTGTGAACTGTGCGGGTTAGTAATAAACACACAAACTCAATGAGACGTATTACATTAGAGATTTAATCATAAAACTAAATCAAATTGAAACCAGAGTAAATTCCTAAAATCATTCCATTTTTCTCTATTCTCAAGGATTCATTAAATCATGTTGTCTCTCAAATTTGTGTATGCACTATGATTGTTAGAATGACAACTTGAGAAATGAGATGCTATTCATAATGCAAGAATATAATTCTTGCATGATTTATCAACAAATGATAGTGATGTTAAGATTGTGATGCTGTTGTGATAAAATGAAGATTATGTTATGACAATGATGCTAAATGCTATGGTAAGAATGCTATATGAAAGCTAAGATAATAACTAAAATGCAACTATAAACTAAGACATGATTCTAAATCAGAATGATAACACAAATCTAAATACTAATGCTAAATGATCAAAATCTAAATGCTCCAAATGCTCCAATGCTATTCTTGCATAATAATCTTATGGGATGTAAAATGTTGTAGCAAGGAGTTGTATTTATAGGATTTCCAAAGCATCTTGTGATGTGGCAGTGATCGAAGGTCTAGATTGTAACATGAGAGATGAACGGTTGAGATGGAAGAATCATGGAAGATGTTCCCTTGACCAAGGGAAACATGCCAAATGTATGAAGTAATAAAGTGTGTGAGAAAGTCATGTGTCAAAATTTTGTTATGGAATTCGTTGAGAATAATGTAATTTAAATATTAGTCATATTTAAATACATGTGACATTTGATGATGTGTCCAAAAAGTTCTATAGACATGTGACTAAATTTGAATTTGAAATTATTCAAACTTAGTGAGAAGATATTTAATTAAACAAACTATTGACATTTATTTATTTAATTAAATTTGGAAGAATGTGGTTTAGGATGGAAAATTTAGAAAAGTGTGAACTATATAAATAAATTGAGAATTTATTTTTAAGTAGTTGAAATATAGGTGTTATTAATTAAATAACTAGTATTTAATTAATTAATTGTCTTGACCAATTTTAGGTGTATATAGGAGTAGCTTCCAATTGCATTTTCTTTTCATGGAATTCCATGAGACTAATTTTTACTCAGGCATCTTTTCAAATAGTTCACTACCTTGTCTATGCTATGGATTCTTGGAAGGAATGTATGAAAGAATAATAGTAAGCAATAACATAGACAAGGAAATGAGTTGTTTGAAAAAATGCCTCGAAGAAATATGGTCTCATTGTGATGTCCATTACCATGAGACCCAATTTCTTTGACGCACTTTTTCAAAAAACTCACCGCCTTTTCTATGCTACCGCATTTTCTATACATGTCTACCAAAGCATTTTATCAAATTATTCATTTCCTCACTGATATGGCTAAGAGCTTAAAAAAGGTTATTTTCAACAAACTATGGATTCTTGGAAATTTTTTATCATAGCATAATAGTAAGCAATAGCATAGACAAGGTAGTGAGTAGTTTGAAAAAAGGCCTCAAAGAAATGTGGTCTCATGGTGATGGAATGCCATTCCATCACCATGAGACCACATTTCTTTGAGGAATTTCTTCAAACAAATCACCACCTTTTCTATGCTACAACATTTTCCATACATGTGTACCAAAGCATTTTATCAAACTACTCACTTCCTTGCTACTATGGCTAAAATCCTAAAATAGGGGCTTTCCAACAAACTATGGATGCTTGGAAAATTTTCTATCAAAGCATAATAGTAAGCAATATCATAGTCAAGGCAGTGAGTAGTATAAAAAAATTACTTGAAGAAATGTGGTCTCATGGTGATGGAATGCCATTCCATCACCACGAGACCACATTTCTTTGAGGCATTTTTTCAAATAGCTCACTGCTTGAAGAATAGAAACCAACCCATTAGCCAAACTTCCCCTCCAAATTATTTTCAAGGTCTTCATCCTCAATTTACCAATCCATGGAACCTTCCACATTTTATTCCACTTTTTCATGTCCCCACTCCTCCCTCTTCATATCATGATCGCCCTCCATCTCATAGGAAAGGCCACACTATACCATCCACTCCATTTGAGCATAATACAATAGAGAAGGCAATGAACTATTTGAAAAAAATACTGAAAGAAATGCAATCTTATGGAGATGGAATGCCATGACACATTTGTTTTTAATGGCATTCCATCACCATGAGATCCCATTTCTTTGAGGCATTTTTTCAATTAGTTCACTACCTTCTCTATGCCATCACAGTTATCGTACATGTCTATGAAAGAATTTTATCAAATGTTTCATTGGCTTGCTGCTATGGGTAAAAGCCTAAAAACATGTTCTTTCAAACAAGATATGGATAGGGAAAATAGTAACCATGATAGTAAGAAATATATAGTTTAATAAGTACTCAATTTTTTTCTCATTATGGGTATGTGCAGGATCATGATGGGCCAAAAAGTGGCAATATGATGGGTATGTGTACGGTATGTGGCTGACAAATTTTTTTTACCGAAAATTTGATGAAATGAAAAGGGTTTTAAAGGAGATTATGTTTCCACCAATATAAATTATTCTTTACACTTTGAATTTAATAAATAATTATTATTCATTTTCTATTTGAATTATAACTAAAATTCACGATTGATAAGGGTGATTGAGAAACATCTATAGCTTTCATGTGATTATCACATTTTGGATCCAAAGAGCAATGGAGTCATTCTATACTTCACATAGGTATGGGATTTTTATAAAAATGAATTTCATGAAAGTTTGAGCTATTAAAGTTAAGATTGAGTGGGACACATGAGTTTTTATATTTTTTAAAGTTTCTTAATAAAAGAATTCATAATTAATTATTTGCCAGAAAAATTACAAAACCTTCATCCTGTCGGGACATGGTCCTCTACTTATATCTAAAATATTATAAAAAATATTATCATTTTGTTGTGGTTTAGGGTGTGGGAGATTTTTCACTTCACTTATTTTTTTCCTAAAATTTAGAATTACTCTTTGCATTGGAAATTTCTTGATTTTCACCAAAATAGATTTAAAAAAAAAAAAAAACCTAGTGGCTTAGAAACTACATTCGAGGTGCATTTCTGATTCTATGCTTACATAAAACATGGGTATTGCTTCAGTGTCCATCTCAAAATTGTTGTTGCCAGATATTGATATAAAGTTTCAATTTTGCATTTCATTTGGTATAGATGTTGGTAGAAAAATCAAACCATTATTGATTTTGTCTGGTTAATTTCTGTTTGGATAGTTTGCTCACGAGGGCTTCATCACACCTCAACATGGGAGTTTGAATTTTTTTCCTCATGGAGTGATCCATCGGATAATGAGTAAGTGATTATTTTTGTTATTATATCATTTTTTTAATGTAATTTCTATATATTAATGTCTTTACTTCTTATTGTAACAGATAAAACTTGACCAATAACTAAACCTTAGGAGGAGTAGTAGGAGCACTCCTCAACCACAGAATAAACAAGTGACAGACGTATCACCATCTGATCAATGAGCAAAGGGAAAGAGTTTATTTCGAGAGCATGGAGAGAAATGAATTTTGATTCCAGAGCCCTTTGTTGTATGCTTATATGGAATTTTTGTACATATTTTATATTGGATATATTTGACATTATATACCTATATGGAATTTTTTCGTAATCATATATGGTGATTTTGTACCTATATTTAATACTTATATTGACATATATTGATGTATTCCTACATGGCTATTTGGTTAATACACTTTTTTTTTATCGATGGTGTCCATATTTGCATTATAAATCCATGGTTCAATAGATATGAGTTACCTGTATTCAAGTGTATACTTTACAACTTATGTGTATACTTTGTGACTTATGTGTATTCTAATGTATACTTTGCGGCTTACTTTTTTTCATGCGTATACCTTGTATTCATGCATATACTTTGTATTAATTTTTGTATACTAAGTATTTGTGTTTATACTTCAAGGCTTACATGTTTTTGAGTAGTTGTGCTTCCCTTATTCACATATACATGCTTGACTTATTCACATGTATACTTATTAACTGGTTAGCCCTAGAATTGATGATTGTTGTCCTTCATGGTTTGTCTTGAATATTAATTGATTGATGCTAAACAACTTTATTAGTTGATGGTAAACAACTTCAATATTTTTAGGAAAACTAGTAGAGTTACAAATTCCAAAATTACACAAATTGAAAAGAAAAGATTAACTATAAATAAATGCATTGATTATTAACTTGATAATTTATTAAGAATGAGTATAAAATATATCAAAAGATGTGCCTTCTAGAATGGAAAATTCCAACTAGAAAATAGACAAAGCATTTTCAATACTTTGAAAGTAATAATCCACCCAAAATTGCAACGGGAGAGAACGCTTATTTAAGATCCTTGAGCAATGTATTTCCTAATTCTCCCTTGTTCTTACATATCTCAATTCAGTTTAATCCAAAGAGCTCCATGAAATGCTTTATCTAAAAGAAAAAAAACATGTTTTCAATTGGTATTCCATGAAATGTCTCATAAAAAGATTCCAATATATTTAATCTTTTGATTGGAACAACTCAATTAAGCAAAGGATACATAATCTTCACAGTGCTTGCAAAACACAATATTCATAGTAGATGAAGTAGTTAACTTCTTGGCACATTATCATACAAAAATTTATCTTGAATAGTCTCTAAAATTTTTTACAACATAATCCTCATAGTACAAAATGAATTGTTATGTTCTTGATCCATCACCATATAAACATGTCGAAAGATTTATATGCCAAATTTTTGCAATATTATTTCTTGTATAGGAAATGGACTCAGCAAAAAGCAAGTTATAATTTATAATACAAATAAGAAATGGACTCAACGATGCAAACTTTATTTATCACACCAAATAATAAATTTACGTGAGAGCATCACTTGTTTCTCCTAGACTCCAATTTTCAAGCATAGAAAATCATTTCAAATGAAAATGAAAAAATGCTTCACAACCAAAGTTGTTAATTGAGGAAAAATAAAAATTTTCCAAGTTCCACCATTGTACGCATTTATAGTTGGTTGTATATTGTTCTAAGGGAAAGGAGGATAATTGAAAAATGTCTTAGGCTTACTATAATTGAGGATGATCATATTCTTTTTATGTGGAAATCTCAGACTTCTCAACCATCATGTGTATGTTTCTCTTTTTAATTGTTTTGCATGCCATCATAAGGGATCAAGCCAGTTGAACGTAGCTCAAAGTGATTCCACATGTTTTGGTGTGAAAGAGGACCATGCCTAGAATAAAAATACCTATTGGGACATGTTGGAGCAATTTTTTTGGGCACACGAATTGCAAAATGAAAGTTGCACCACTTTGCAACTTTACACTGCTTTCATTTAACACTTTTTCCACCAAGTGAAAATTAGACACCACAGGAAAAAAAATTGAGATAACAAAAACTGAGAGAGGTTATTGTAGACGTACCCAATGTAATCCCATAGGCTTAGATGGAGAGTTCATAAGCATCACGGTTTTCGAGTAATAGCCCATCAAAGATTACTTCCCTTTTGCACTTTGGACCCTTAAGGGATCGAGTCAGTTGAACGTAGCTCAGAATGATTCTGCAAGTTTGGGTGTGAAAGAAGACCATTCCTAGAATAAACATACCCATCTGGATGCATTGGAACAACTCCTTTGGTCACATGAGTTGAAGAACAAAAGTTGCACCACTTTGCAATTTTCAACTACTTGTATTTGACAACTTTTTCACCAAGTGAAAATTTGTCACCACAGGAAAATTCCTCTAAGATAGAGAAAACAAAGAGAGGTTATTGTAGAGGGTTCCAACATGATCCCATAGGATCAGATGAGAATGTTCTAAGCATCACGGTATCTGAGTAACAACATGCTGAAGTTTGCAGCCATTTTGCACTTTGGACTCTTAAGGGATCAATTTAGTTGAATGTAGCTCAGAGTGATTCCCCATGTTTGGGTGCAAAAGAGGACAATTCCTAGTGTAAAAATATCTATTTGGAGTCATTGGAATAGTACGTTTGGCACACGAGTTGTAGAACGAAAATTGCACCACTTTGCAACTTTGAACTACTTGCATTTGATAACTTTTTCCCCAAGTGAAAATTTTCCTCCATAGGAAAATGCCTCTGGGATAGCAAAAAAAGAGAGAGGTTATCATAGATGAGCCCAACATAATCCCATAGGCTTAGACAAGAAGTTTCTAAGTGTCACGGTATCTGAGTAATAGCATGTTGAAGTTTGCAACCATTTTTCACTTTGGACTCTTAAGGGATCAATTTAGTTGAACATAGCTCAGAGCGATTCTATGTATGCTTGGGTGTGAAAGAGGACCATTCCTAGTGTAAACATACCTATTTACATGCGTTGGAATAGTCTTTTTGGTCACACAAGTTGCAAAATAAAAGTTGCACCACTTTGCAACTTTCAACTACTTGCATTTGACAACTTTTTCCCCAAATGAAAATTCACCACCACAGGAAAATGCCTCCGAGATAGCAAAAAATGAGGGAGGTTATTGTAGAGGGGCCCAACATGATCCCATAGGCTTAGAAAAGAAGTTTCTAAGCATCACGGTATCTGAGTAACAACATGCTAAATTTTGCAACCAATTTTCACTGTGGACTTTAGCATGTTGTAGCTCAGAGTGATTCTGCATGTTTGGGTGTGAAAGAGGACCATGCCTAGTGTAAACCCACCCATCTAGATGCATTGGAATAGTCCATTTGGTCACATGAGTTGTAGAAAAAAATTTGCACCACTTTGCAACTTTACAATGCTTGCATTTGACACTTTTTCCATCAAGTGAAAACTGGACACCATGGGAAAACCACTCCAAGATAACAGAAATTGAGAGAGATTATTGTAGAGGGGCCCAATGCAATCTTGTAGGCTTGGAAAAATATTTTGTAAGTGCCACAATTTCCAAGTAATAGCCTATCAAATATTGTTGCCCTTTTGCACTTTAGACTCTTAAGGGATCGAGTCGGTTGAACGTAACTCAGAGTGATTCCACGTGTTTGGGTGAAAAATAGGACCATTCCTAGCATAAATGTACCCATTCAAATGCATTGGAATGGTTTGTTTGGTCACACAAGTTGCAGAACAAAAGTTGCACCACTTTGCAACTTTACACTACTTGCATTTGATACTTTTTCCATCAAGTGAAAACTGGACACCACAGTAAAATGAATCTGAGATAAAAAAAATTGAGAGAGGTTATTTTAGAGGGTCCCAATGTGATCTCGTAGGCTTAGAAAAAGAGTTCTTAAGAATCATGATTTTTTAGTATAGCCCGTCAAAGATTGCTGCCCTTTTGCACTTTGGATTCTTAAGGGATCGATCTGGTTGAACATAGCTCTGAGTGATTCCATGTGTTTGGGTGTGAAAGAGGACCATACCTAGCATAACAGTACCCATTCAAACATGTTGGAACAATTCATTTGGTCACACGAGTTGCAGAATGAAAGTTGCACCACTTTGCAACTTTGCATTGCTTGTAATTGACACTTTTTCCATCAAGTCAAAATTGGACACCACGAAAAAAAGACTCTGAGATAACAAAAACTGAGAGAGGTTATTGTAGAGGTTTCCTACATGATCCTGATGCCTCAAACAAAATTCTTGTAACTAACACAGTATCTAGGTAACAGGTCATCAAAGATTGTTTTCCTTTTGCAATTTGGAGTCCTATTAAGGGATTATATTGCTTGAATTACAAATGTTTGAGGGCAACAATAA
>VDFB02027320.1:0-45529 GCA_007258455.2 Sequoia sempervirens | reverse complement strand
CTTGGCATCAACATAGATGCAGTGTTCTAATGAATCAAGGTCACTCTCTATATGTTAAAAATAAGGTATCTAAAACTACAAATGCTAATAAAAAGATAAAATAGATGACCAAACATACTATAGCTCTTGGATGTCTTTGTATCCTAGTTTCTCAAGATTTATTGTTTCAAATTGAATCATGTAAGAATTCTCATGAGGCTTGGGAAAAATTAAAAACTTTGTATGGTACTACAAATGAAGTAAGAGGCTACCAAATTGATAATGAACCGATGATCCTTGATCCTAATAACTTTGATAACATCTAGGACTACATCAATAAGGTTAATGATCTAAGAGAGCAATGTAAATCATGTGGAGTTGATAAAAGGGACATTCAATTGGTCTATAATACATTGAACAAACTTGGTCATGATTATACTATTTTTTTCAAAATTTCATACTCATAGGTTGACTATGGGGTTTACATATACTATACCATCATTTGCATCTTTTTCTAAGATTTTTAATACATGAGAAACAAAGCTTCTATCGTTGGGCCTCATCAAGTCATCTAAATCTCAAGCATTATTGGCTAGTCAAGTGAAATAATCAAAATATATTGATAAGAAATGAAATAAATCAAATAAAAATCCACATTCATATCAACCAAATAATATATCCTCTTCTATAGATAAATCATTTATGAAGGATAAGCCTACCTTTTCATATTGCAAACAATCTTAGGTATGATGAACACTCTTGTTATAAGAAGGATATTGATGAGTTGAAACATCTTCTCAAAAAGAATCATATTGATTTTCCGTATAGAATATATGAGTCAACTTATTATTCTTTAAAATAGTCTAAAAAGGACAAAGGTCATGCTACTACAGGTAAAGCTCTTTGTGATTTTTCTAGTCTTCAATTAAGGAGATGGCTTCTAGATTTAAGAGCATCTCATCATATGGAATCTTCACAATATATATTCTCTTATTTTGAGCATTGTACTATGCATCTTATTTTTATGGGAAACAATACATATGTGACACCCCTCTGATTTGTTATGTTTTCTTGATAGCTCAGATACTTTGTTAGACTATGTTTTATGTTATGGTTATTCTATCATTGACAGTGGAGCGATGATAGACTATATTGATGTGATGACACATTATATGCATGGTGATTATGTTTAATATGCTTTATGTTTGTATAGATGCTTAGTTGTGATGAAATTGCTATATTTGTTGATCGTAGTTTAATTGATATATTATCCTGTCAGTTGATGTGACATTGTATTGGTGAAGAGAATGGTATTGCATCACTCGCTTGCGATTGCCCTGTGATTTTCGCTATTCTATCTTCATGGTGTGTAAGAATTACTATCGGTATACATGTATGAAATTTTCTTATTTGCAGGATTGCAGGTACAAAACATTAGCTTCACCTGGTTTCTTACAAGGTTCGAGTATGTCCACTACTTCAAATTAATATCAGGAGATAGTAAATGTGCTACCTAGTCATACCTTTACCCTAATACAAAGGTGTCACGCTTGAGTTTTGGTCTTAGCCTTATCATTGTTGTTCTGGGTATTTTATTATTGTGCAAATTTAATTTGATAGATTAAATGTGTATTTGATTTAAATATTTAATTAATTGAATTATTGTTGTGAAGGCTTTAGAATAAATAAATAAATAAATTTAATTTAGTTATGTTGTTGAGTAATTTTTATTATTAAAAATAAATGGTAATTAAATAAATAAGAATATTTAAATTGGTTGCAATTAGTAAATTGTATTATTTTATTTAAATGCATGTGGATGGAAAATATCTGGGTTGTTGAGGGAAAAGATATTTTGTTTGAGATAACTGTGAGTTAGAAATTTCTTATCTAGTTGTTGGAAATTCATTCTCAGAGGAGATATTTGGGAAAAAGTAAAGAAAGTTGTTTCACGGTTTTTTTTGGTGTGGGTTGTTGAAAATTGGTGAGAAAATTGTGGATCTCTCTGAAGAATTGTTTTAGAATTTTGTTGTAGAATTCTTGGTTGTGTATTGTGTGTTTTCTAGAAAGAGGCAAATTTACTGGAGAAAGTTTTGGCTACATTGGCAATTTGAAGTTACAGAGAAGCTCAGCAACAATTCTTGAGGCAACAGTTTCTTTTGGAACAGGTTCCTTTACTGTTTTTGTGAATTGTGTATTGAAAAGTTATTTTATTAATGTAATGCAAATTGGAAATGTTTAGGAAAGGATTTTTCAATACTGTAGAAGTTCTTGTTTCTTTCTTTTTAAAAGACTGTCGTGAAAGGAAACCTTGCAGAAAACAATTAAAAATCCTCTCTCGTAATTTGTCTATTTGAAATAGATTGATACAAAAAGGAATTAAGTGGATCTCCTCAGAGAGAATTATTATTCCGCTTTTGGTTTCCCTATTTCTTTAAATTATCTCAGAAAAATGAATTCTCCTCGAAGTTTCTTTGTATGAAAATTTCTTTGTGTAATTTGTTTGCCTAATTTAAATCAATGTTTGAATTTCATTTCCATACACATATATATATATAAATATACATATATTGCCACATATATTTAAATATATATATATATATACATATATATTTAACATATATATACATAGATATATATATATATATATATATATATACATATATATATATATATATATGTATACATACATATATATATATTATATATAAATGTATTTAATTTATTTTAAACCACTGTTATTTCAATTGAAGAAATCACCGTACGGCGAATTTCATAATACTGGTGAAATTGTTCATAAAATATATAAATATGCATTTGTTTTTTAAACACGCATTAAGTGATAATGGAGAGGTTGGGGCTGTTCCCACAAATTTCAGAGTGGGAGGTATGGGAAATAACGCCAATAAGCAGTTTCTCACCTAATAGCCACATTCCTCATGTGGGTGCTAGCCTTAATCAACACACCTAGCACAACCTTCATACTAACAGAGACGCCCACGCAACCTGTACTGCCCATTCCGCTATTTTCCTTCAATTTGGGCTTAATTATTATTGTTAGAAATAAAAATATTTATATATATATATAGATGTTATAAATATATATATATAATATATAAATATTACAAGCACATTTTATAACATATATTTTTGCATACATATATATATATATATATATATTGTGTATATATTTTGTTGGAAATTGTAATGTAATTATTTGTAAATAGAATTTGGGAAAAGTATTATTAATGTAATAATAAAATAATATATATTTGTATGTATATATATAATTATATTTAATTATATATATACATATTAAATATATTTATTTAATGTGTGAGTATTATCATAAATATTGCAAGCACGATTAATTTAATTGAAATAATTGATTTAATTTATTAAGGAAATTAAGTTAATTTTATGAGTACTTGTGGAAACTATAAGATGTACAATTAGTTTTCTTCATTGTTAAATTGTATGTTGGAACTATATTTAAATGGTGCATTTTAAATATGCGAAAGTGATTGTATGGATTTAGGAAATCCGAATGGTAGCATTTCTTTAATTGCTTGAAGTTGTATTTATAAAAGCACGTGTTTCTGTAATTGTGTACTGGGGGGAGTATTTGATGTTGTGGAAAATATTAGTCTTCCAGAGTTGTAATTTGTGAAAAGGGGTTGTTGTAACTTTAGTTCACCCTTTGAGTTTTCTTGGGTAGTGCACATATTGGGATTCAGTGTTGGACATCCGTAGGGATGTGTTATCTCTTGTGTTATGTTATTATCAGTTTGTGCACTATCTACCCTTGTCATGTAGTTTGAGTTATGTGTTGTCAATAGGGGAGTGGCTTTCAACAAGGGCCGAGACACAAAGTGGTCCCAGGACAACTCATGTGGGAGTCAGTATAATCAAGTGAGAATTAAATAATCTATTAGCTTAACACATATAACAAGATATTTAGCCTCGCTCATTGGCTCAAGGGCTTGTATGAGACTTGAGATGAGTCGAGAAGGCCTGGAATGGCTAGATCGTTATCTTGTTCTCTCTTTAAAGATAATCCCATTCCCGCACTAGTGTGCATGTGGGGCTGGAATCGTGAGAGGTTACCAGGATAACCCTAGAGGGGGGTCAGGACCTAGGAAGATCTCCTTTGGACAACCAATGCAACCTTTGTGATGACACTCCTCCTATGACAACAATCAGTTTATTTGTATTGTGTTTATAATTGATTCAGTGATTTTGGAAGCAATGTCATCATAGTTCTTGGTTATTTGTACTATGAGTATTATGTATATTGCCTATGTCTAGAGGTAGTAGTAGGGATTGCCTCATTAATTTCTTTACTATCTCTAGCACGAGGGCCGGCCTACTTCCGTACTAGATGGCTGGGTGGTGTGTATCTTACATCGCTGAGCTTTCTTCCGCTCATGAGCATGATCTTCTTGTTCGAGGAGCTCGTGTGGTTCTTTGGAGTTGTTCTTCTCTTTCTTCATTGTAACTGTGGTTCATTATGTATAATTGTAATACCTCATTTGTATCGAGGTGAACCCTTGTGATGTAATTGTAAAAATATTATGATCTATTCATTATTGGATTTAATGGTGTTATATCTGTGGAAATATGTCAACATTTCTATGTTAGATTTATCTGCAATGGCCTAACGCTCTTGCCGTAAGCCGTATCTTTGAGTTTATGCCATTCATATGCTATGGTTGGAGTTAAATTGAGGCGAATTTAAAACAAGCATGTAGACGATGCGAGTTTCCAGAGGATGCATGTGGCTAGAGTAGGACACTTTACCGCCTTGTTTTAACTCTTTTAAGAAAAAAAAAATAGTTGTGCTTCCGCAATATTGTATCGTCCTCTAGGTTGCGAGACGAGGTTTTACAACATACATGAGTGTAATTGGGAAGGGATTTATTGCAATTGGTGAGGCACTTTTAGTGATGTTTTGTGTGTACCTCATTTGGTGAACAATATTATTTCCATATATTAGATTACACATGGTGGAGATGGGAGGACTATGTAATTCACTCTTGATTTAGTTATCATTAGAGACTTTGAGAGTAGATATATTCTTGCTACTCGTATGGTTGATCATTCATATCAAATCTACACCTTTGTAGATTTTACTTCTAATGATGACTTTCTTCCTTTAGGTGTTGATCACACTTCTAGTGTGGACTATGATTCTGAGGAGACTTTTGGCTTCTTGAAATTGGGTGTTCTCACATCAAATTGAGAATTTCATTTCATATCCTCTATCTTCTATTGCATTTGATGGTTCTTGTGGTTTCACAGTGTTGGCCTCTTGTGATTCAGTGCAATAGGATCTTTATCATCTTCCAAATATATCTATATGGGATGCATTCTTGACAAATGTTGTTGGTTTTTTTTAGTCCCACATTTCAGATTTAGAAGACACCATTGATTGTGTAAAATCTTCTCTTTGATGGAGATGATCCTTCACTTGTTGTGAGGGACCACTCTTATCCTCTTGTTCATTATCCACATGATCATTCCTCATAGTTTGAGATGAATGTGGATTCTTTTGGAAAACATTTGGAGGAGGATTCTTTATCTTTAGAGGAGGCATCTTTGTCTTTAGAGTGTGTTCTACATCCATTTCTAGGAGATTTTGGATTAACACCTTCAGCTATGTGGCCTAGAACAGAGACACTTGAGTATAGTTCAAAGACATCACATATTATTCTTCTTCCCACATCTTACCTTCAAGACTGAGAAGACATCCTACATATCATCCTAGTTTTATTTCTTCCTAAGGGGAGGAATGTTGTTCGGTGAGATTGGATCACCTTCAACATTCAATGTTGAGATTCTACCATTGTAGGAGAATCACCATTTAGGGGGGATGCATGGTATCTCTTCTTCTCATTCAATATTGAGAGAATTTTGTATTTCATCTCTCTTTTGGGGAGGATTTTTTTCCCACTAGTTGAGACCCATGTTTGCATCATTTTCATAATAATACTCCATAAGTTTCACTTAAGGGGGGTGTTGGTCTAAATAGGTGTTTTACCTATCTAGGTCTTATTTACATGTTAAGTCCACTTGGGTCCTAGTTTCTTTTTCTAGAAGTATTAGTTGTCTATCTATATGATGTTATATTATCTTATCTAGTTGGATTTTGTTTAATGCTTATGTCCTAGTTCATTTAATAATGTTGAGGTATTTATCTCATTATATAGAATTAAGACACATGTCAAGATCTTCTCTAATACTATCTCACAACTTTCCTTTATAAGTAAGGCATCATTTGTACATCCTAACTCAATTGATCCATTCTAATACCACTGTAATATTGAGTATTGCATATTGCCCATAATCTTGTATCCATTATTGTAATTTCATGTTCTTGATTTTCTCTCTTGTAGAAGGTTGTTTTTAGCTTTTGTAGGTGATACCAGAGGCTTGAGTCCTTGAGTGACTTTAACACTACTTAATCCTTTGAGGACAATGTTATACAATTTTTTTGTTTATATATAATTCAATAGTATTCTAGCATAGTAACAACACTTAAGAAATATAATGGAAATAAAAGAGAAGGAGAAGAATAATAAAAAGAACCACAAAAGAGAGCAATTTCAATATACCCTTGAAAAATCCTACAAAGGGAAAAACTAAGCTTCCAAAGCACCATAACCAATGTATTACTAGAAACTATGAGTTACAATAAGATATCAAGCTTTGAGCTTGATATGAGTTTTGAACTTTAAACCTAGATGAAATACAACAACATATCCCAAAATAAAACTTAATTTCATATGTCCATTTTAATCCTTGTATACATTCTAAGGAGATCAAAGAAGCCAAGAATGGTTTTTCATAAACATGATATCCAAACCATGAGACATATACTAGTCAAGGTGATCCAAATTCAATCCATGCATCTTGTTGGTTTATTTTCTTGTAACCGCCAAAATCCTAGGAAAATTCATCATAATCCCCAAATTTAGGGCTCATATAGGTAATGGGGAAGTATCCCATGATGTTAAAACCAAGGGAGAGTAAACTACAACTTGATAGGAGGGTGGATAAGGATTCCTCTTCTTCTTTGAGGCCTACCAAGATTGGGAGGATATTTCCTAGTGTAGCGTCAAAAATTGTCACCCTTGACAATTTCACACTAGGTTTTTCTCCCCCCTATGTGCTTGGACCTAATCATGCATTAATTTCCCATTTTACAAACATCTTTGGAAAATAAAAACATGGGAAATGAAATTATACATTTAATTGTTTCCCCTTGATGGTTTTGATCCCTAAAAAGTAGGAATCTAGTCTAGGGAACAATGTGCCCTAGACCAACATTTTTTGTTCCAAATTTGAATATGTCGGTGTCAACAATTTATTATTTTAATTTTCAATTTCAAATGTTAATTAATGATATTTTATTTTAGGGAAATTAGAATAATTATATATAAATACAAAATATTTTCATAATTTTAATCCTAATCGAACCTAAGCATGATTAAGAATTCAATTGAGCAACTCAAGTGTCCTAAAAAGCATTCAAGAGTAGTCAAGAGAAAAATTATCAAGATTATTGCAGCATTTCATCATTCAAGCATCATGTCATGTGTTATGTAATTTTATCATATGTTTTGCATGTATTTTTTTTATGACCACTAACACTTGTAGGTCTTCAAATCAATTCAAGCCAAGCAATAAGTAATCCTTGAAGATGATGAGTGTGAATTCAATCCATCAAGTAGATCAGATCTGAGTGTTGAGTTGCAACAAGTTGTCAATTTATTACTTGTTTATTGTTAGCCTCCATCCACCCAAGGATAAGCTCTCCTTTTTATCATTATTTTCCATTGTGGAGGTAGAAATATCAACACGGGGTTTGACTTAGCACAACCCTTCCCCTTTTTTCATGTATGTAGGTTGAAAATATGAAGTGAATTGGAGGAATATTTAAGGCTATTTTTTCATTCATGCATTAGAACCCTACAAGTTGTTAGATCACTGAATCTACATTTTCTCATCAATAGATGAAGTTCTGACAACTCTCAGAAGATAGAAGCTACAGACTAGTGACCTCAGGCCTATGAAATTAGAATTCAAAAATGAGGATCCCATTCTAGAACACACCATGCCCTATAACACCCTTTTCAGCCTCATGTTTTCACATCAGGTGCATCTGTGTCTTCCCTTTGCATTTTTGAAACTCTTTTTTGTGTATCTACATTCAGTTTATAAAAAAAAATAACATACTACTTCATTTTCATAGTTTACATAGTAATTTCATTGCATCATCAATTAATCAACCACATCATATCACATCACACACATCGTACCCACAAGAATTAGAACCATGATCCACCATTCTGACTCTTTCTATTAGTTTTTGTAGTCAAGTGGATTTGAGATAATTTTGAGTCCTTCAAACCAAAAATTGGGAGGAGTGTCATCTATCCCTAGATCCCTTTTCCTAATCAAGCACCCAAAGATATTAAATATAGGAACACAAATAATATGACAAGAGATATAGTATTAGGTAGTTAGGTCAAATGATGTGATTCGAGATATAAACTAGTCACTCATCCCTATTTATGTATGCATTGATTTTCTCACAACAATCATTTTCCTAATAAAAACCATACACAAATCCTTTATAGATACATCAAAAAATTCTATAAGGATTTAACATATTTATAAAAATAAATTTGTGGATGATGTAATAACACCAAATATACTAAATACAACACCATAGTGTGTATTTTTAGTTTCTTTTTAAATGATAAGGTGGACAACATTTAATTATCAAACTAGTTCCTAATCCTATAACATGGAGTCAAATACAAATAAAACCCAAATAAAAAATAAAACACTAACATTCAAATGAGTTTGATTTCTTGGATCTATCTTATATAGCCTATAATCTCAAATTCTCTTTTACACCAATGATGCACCTCTACTTAATAATCCACAACTAGTTCAAAAGCCCCACACATTGGTCTAAGAAAGGTTTCCTACCTTGGCATGAACTACATAGTGCAAGACAATTTTACATCACCTATTATATGAAAACTAATGAAGAACTAATATAAACAACACCGAATGTGAACTTAGAGATTTATTGAAACCCATAAAACTCTTAGAGATTTCCCCACACTCTTACATTGATTTACTAAATAAAATTTACAAAGCCACCATATATGTTATAAAAATTAAAATTATATTGCATTCATATATGTAATAGCATTACATATGGTATACAACATGACTTGGAAGAGTCTCCACATCTCAAACCTTGCCTAAGACTATGACTAAGTCCAACAAATGACCTTTTAATAAAAAATAAATTCAATATATAGATTTATAACAGGGGCATAGAAACATTGTTGTCAGAGCACACAAGAGAGAATCATGCTATTGATGTCTTACAAATGTAAATTTCCTATCAAATAATACACTATCTATTTTTCAAAATCTTTCCACAAATATTTTTCATTGAGTTCACCAATTACACCCAAATCTATATGTGGAGTGATGGAAAAATCCATAAAATTTATCATTATAACCACTTGATATGGTGTGAAAGTTTTTTCTATAAGATTTGATATTTTGTTATAAATTTAGTAGGAGCATGGTGTTGCTCTCCTAGGTGCTAGAAAAAAGTTGATTCCACTTAAGGTGGAAGTTTCAGACTTACAAAAAAACCCGAAATCAGGTAAAATGAAATGGGATCTCGTTATTTAACAAACAAGATCTTGTTTTGCTTCGGGGCCCCGAGCCAAAAACAAGATCTCATTCCCATTTCATAAAAAATATCTTTTATGCTTTTATGAAACAGGATCTCGTTTTAGAAAACGAGATCTTGTTTCATAAAAGCATAAAAAAGTTATTTTATGAAACGAGATCCTATTTCTACAAGATGGGATCCCATTTTTTAAAATTTGAATTTTTGGTCAAGTTTTTGCCTTGTTTTTCGATTTGAGAAAATTCTTGGGGACTCGAACCTAAGCTTTGGACCTGGTTTGACCTACAACTTGAAGGTCTTGTTAATGTCACAAGAAAATAGTAACTTTGGGTATATGTATGAAGACCTTTTTGTAGAATTTTTTGACGAAATTAAAACCCATTATAGATGAGACAGTGTAGATTCCAAATATGTAATTTTTTTATAATTAGATTATTTTTTCTATTTTTCATTTAATTTTTGATAAAATTGGCCCACAAACTTGAAATATCAGGGATTTTTAGTATTTAATAACTTTTTATTAAAATAATTTTTTGAAGAATGAATTGTATGAAAGTGTACTTTTTGTGGGACAATTTCTAATTTGAAAAAATATAAAATGAAAGTTTAGGGTCATCTTATGCGTGACGTACATGACGAATTTTCAAAACAAATACGAGCAATAACAAATTAACAAAAAAATTGCAAAATTTTTTTTGGGAGTGTTCTTCAGTGTGTTAAAAATATATTCCCAAAAGTATTTAGAAAAATACCATTATTTATTTTAAAATATGGATGATGTATAGGTGCATGGTATGGTAAAAAAAAGTGACTTTTAAATAGTGGTTTTTATAAATTCCTATTGAAAATCAATTTGTATCATCTAGGTATTAAAATAAATTACATATTTGGAAACTAGACTTTGAGTACTTCATTTTATGATTAGTGACATTTTTTAAGATTCCATCTCTAAGTGCTTCAAATTTTAAGCCTATCAAATGTGACAAATTTAGAAAATCAGGGAAAACACTTTCACTTTTTGCCCAAAAAGTGGACTCAACTTCTTGCACACACCCTCATTTGAACCCATGGCTTTATAGAATAAAAATGCTTATATGTTTTCTCTAGTAGTTGTAGGGTGAAATCAGGCCATGAGTGGAGCCTAGCAATAATTTTTTTTGAAAGACAACTCGTCCCTTTTCAAACTTGGGATGGATGGAAGGAGATAATGA
Organism: Sequoia sempervirens; assembly: GCA_007258455.2. Classification (NCBI taxonomy): domain Eukaryota; kingdom Viridiplantae; phylum Streptophyta; class Pinopsida; order Cupressales; family Cupressaceae; genus Sequoia; species Sequoia sempervirens. Next base: position 34,612 of record VDFB02027320.1, on the reverse strand, counting down.
AAACCCAACAGGCTAAAAGCTCCACACCTTAGCAATATTATTGAACACATTTGTAGATGTTTCTTCATGATCTCATGTAGATATTGTGGAAGAAGGATTCCCCATTGGTGTGGGTGACCCCTAAAATTCCTAAAATCGGTGGACCTCAAAGATATATTATCGGTCAAAATTTTGGGATTTTGAGCCTATTTTCACCTCAGCCCTTTGACTACAACATTTAAGGAGGGTATAAAATCCCAAACTATTATTATTTCAATGGTTGGTAATTCTTCTTTTTTAAACAACCAAAGTGCTAAGAACATTCTAGGGTTTCAAAATATGCATGTCCATTCACCTTTTAGGTATTTCATTACTAAATTTGTAAAGAGGTAGTTGATTTGAAAATGATATTTATAGTTGGGTATCTCTTTGGATAGTTGTGGGAATTTTGAAGGATTACTAAGCAGGGAAGTGTGGTGGGATTTCCTTCACATGAAATTTTCACTCAAGAAATTTGTTGGCTCAATTGTAACAAGAATTTGATAAGTGTTGTAACACTTGAATGAGCTAAAGTCGAAGCAGCCTTTAATATCATTAAATTGGCATTTGAAAGGTGTTTGAAAAATTTATGGCTTGAGGGGGATTCACTTAATATTATCAAATGTTTACAAAATGTAACCCTCCTAGCTGGTCTATTGAGTCTCTTATTAATGATTCCTTAAGCATGATAAACACTTTTGATGAAGTTAGGATTTATAATGTGTTTAGAGAGGTAAACATGTTGGCAGATTTTTATGCCAATAAAGGGGTTTCTCAGGTGTGGGATGGGTACTTGTTTGTGCCTACAAAGGTCCTTTCCATCCTCTATAATGATGTTAATCATGAAATCCAATATTAGAAAGGATGGGAGGTTAATGATTGTAATTACCTTCACATGCTTTGTGGGTGTCTTGAAGTTAAATTCTCATTTTTGGATCTGTGGTAGTCTACCTTCTGGGAAGAGAAGGGTGCTTGTGGTGAAGATGGGAGGGGATCGAAACCGAGTTGAGCCACTGTCTTGCAAAGGATACAAGAGAAAGCCAAAGGTGTGGAGTATTTTGGCTAAGGTTGGTTTCACCCCTTACATGGACAGACTTCATGGGTATGACCATGAAGCTACCAAAAGATTTGTGAGTGGTTGGAAGGAGAGAAATTTAATAGTTTAGGGTGCCAAGTTTACCATTTCTAAGGAGTTGATTGCAGAGGTTAATAGGATCCAATTGTAGGGAAGAAATTTTTTAAGGATAGGAAAGCTAATGATGAGGAATTGAATCATTTTTTCAAAGGGGAAGAAAGGGAGAATCTTGTGAATTTGACTTTGTGGGGGTATGAGAGAATGTTGATTGAGCCAATTTGGGCTGAAATTGGAGAGGTGATTATGAGATACGTCACTTTTGATGGTAGGTTCACTACAATCTTGGGTGTTCACTTTAATTTCCTCAATCATTTTTGCCATAAATGTTGGTGTCTTTCCCTTTTTTCCTACTTGATTCTTTGGAGGCTTCTATGAATCATAAAAAACCATAGTGCTATGGTTATGCATGAGGGTTTGATCTTGCTTATTATGGAGTATGCCAAAGAAAATTTTCCTATTAAACCTGTGAAAGAGAAATGAAAAATCAAGAAGAAGAAGAAGCATACAATGGTGTCTAATAAGAGCTCTGATACTACGACGACTGAGGATGATGAAGAATGGATGGCTTCTAAGGGTGGGATAGACTCGGTGGTGGCCCTCTCTTCTTCCCCCTTAGCTTCAGGTGGAAAGAAGAAAAGGAAATCCCCCTCTAAAAAGGCTTTGCCTAAGAAGAGTCCCAAAAAATTGATCTCTTGGTCGAACAGGTCACAGATAGGAGACGAGGATGATGGTGGTAGTTTCCAGAGGAAAGGAAATTTGGAGGATTTGAGGGGGGATGGTGTTAAAGGGAAGGAAAAGGTGGGTGAGGATATGAACCAAGTACAAAGGGAGGCCAAAATAGAATTTTATCTCTCCCCTGTGATGGGCCCTACTAAGAATTTGGTTGAAGCTACCAAGATTGATCATTTTTTGGAGGACTTCAACTATCTAATTAATGATAGGGAAGCAACTATAGATGTTTTATGGGTGGCTAGAGATAGTGTAATGGGAAGCTTCAAATTAACCAAGTGGTTCCTGAGGGAGCTTAACAAAGTTAATATCAAACTTAGGGGTTTGTAGGAGAAGGTTGCTAGTGAGGTGGAGGGTGTTGATGAGAATTTTTACCAGTCATCCTCTAGGGTAGAGGATTTAAAGAAAAAACTCATAGATGTCGAGGAAGATATTTGGGAGCTCAAAGTGGATCATGAGAATCACATTCAAAAAATTGAAAATATGTTTCAAGATGTTAAAACTAGTATGGAAAAGCTCTTGAAGATTAGCCAATGTTTTATTCATAATAGTGCAGAAACATTAAAAATTCTCATTGAAAATTTTTGAGAATTGAGGGAGAAGAAGATGATTGGTGGAAGATCATCCAATAGCAAAATGAAGGAGATTCCAAGCAAGGAGAAAGATAATCTAGCGATGGTGGAAGTTAAGCAAGGGCCTAGTGCTTGTACTCATGGAAAAAAGAAGAAAACCTTCGATGAGGAGAAGGAAGAGTTGTTGATGTTGGTTGATAAACATTATCAACAAGAAATAGAGGTGGCTAAGACCCTCAAAAAATTTAAATAGTCTAATGTTTAGTTGCTTTTTTTTTTTTGGTCTATCGGTTAGCTCTTGGTTAGCTATTGTTCTGCTGCAAGTTGGTTGTGCTTTATTTTGTTGTAGCAACATTTTTTATTTTGGGGTTTCAAGTACCTTATAAAAACATATTTTTAATGTTAATAAAAAATGCTTGAATGCATTACAAATTGTTATTTATAATCATATTTTTCTTGTTACATAATATATAACTTTGGAGAAGAATTGTTAATTAGATTTGAATATTGGATAATGTTGCCATCATTTTCAGTTACCCCCATTTAAAATAAAGAAAAAAAATCCTCCAAAGTACTTGACCAAATCAAGGAGTTATTTTCATCAGTTTTTAACCAAGTTTGCAAAACTACATTGGATACCGACACGGTTTTAGAAATTGTTTCTCACCCGACACACTTAATCTTTAAAGTTTATGTGTCATTATTTGTGGAAAATGGTTAAACAGTCAAATGGTTGTGTGACCAAAGAAATGAATCAAATGAGAAAAGAATGAAGTAATTAAGAAGCTTGGTAGTATTTCACAAATTTTTGAAACCTTTGCTAGTTCTTGAAAGGGTTCTCAAAACTTCTTCATTCCCACCTTGGTTTTCAAGTTAAGTTGTGGTTATTTTTCTAAGTGTTATTTATAACAGTAAGAAGGAGTTAATGAGCAGATTAAAATGTTTCAAAAATTGTTCAATAAGGTGGTATATGAGCAGGTTCTTATAAAAATTGCAAACTCTAAAGTATTTTAAGAACCTACTTAGAAACAAATGACCAATGTATTTGAGGCTGAAAATTCCTTCGTTATTAGCAATATATTTATAGAAAAGAAGGTTTCTTATGAAATAAATGATTTCATCCATGAAGACTAAGATCATTCACCATGAGCAAAAAATGAAAGGCTATAAATAGTGAGCATGAAAGAAAATAAATGATTTCCAATACATTCCCATAATATAGAGCATGTTGAAAGCTAAAAAGATAGATATATTTATCATTTAAATTTTTTGTATTACATTTCAAAAAAGAGAGGTTTCACAACATAGGAGGTATTAGTCACAAAGAGTGAATATGAGGACCTTGATAGCCTCGATGAATTCTTGTATACACTCTATCTATGCAAGGGAGAATAGGTTCTCATTAAATTCAATGAAGTGGGAAAATGTCTCCATGTTGTTGTGCTCAAAACTAGCACACAACAAGGTGATGGCTTGACCAACCCATTCATTGTGCAACGCAGAAGTGATGAAAATTGCATCACCAACTAAACCCACACATGGATGAACATAGAGGCCTCTTAGAGTGTATTTAACACACAATAGATATCATGGAAGAAATAGATGCTTAGCAGCTCATAACCCCATTCAAAACTCCCAGAGGTGTGCACGATGTTATACAGGAAGCGCTCAAGTAGACTGGAAGTATGGATGTGCACTCGGGAAATGAAGTGATTGCTAATGATTTTATAGATCACTTCCTCCTTCACATCATCGAGGATTAGGATCATTTCTCTAAGTCGATCTATCACTAACCTATGGATGACACTACACTCAATACCCTCCACAACTAAGAAATCACTCTCCACAGCCACTTCATTTGATGAACTCAAAATACTGGAAGTAGAAATTAGCATGGTGCATACAAATAGCGGTGAAGTTAATTTATAGAGTGGTGAAGGAAAATTGGTGAAGTTTGATTGGTAGTAATTAATGTTGAAAGTACATCCAAATTGCTTTGAACTCAATTAACTTAAAAAAGATGATGTGATAGAAATCTAGTAAGTTGGATTTAGACAGTGATGAATTCCTCTGCATTTAAAGAAGTTGCACAAAAATGATCTTAGGTGGCTTGCCAATAGTCACTGAAAATTGAAAGTAGTGAACATTTCCCATAGGAGTAGGCCACGTGGTCTACTTATAGCAAGCGGTGATTCATTCTCCCATCATATCGATCAGAAAATGGGGATGTAATCATAACCATTCTTAAAAATAGAAATTAATGAATGTGTTGTCATAATCTAACAAAAATTAGGCAGTTTTCAGCCAACCTTTTATATAGCCAAACGATGGTTGGTGTCCAAAAATTGTTTTCAAGAAATCCTAACCATTACAATGTAAATAATTTAAATATACCATCATTGGATATTGTAAGGGTCTGACATTTTGATCCCCCTTGCATTGTGATGCATGAGTGAGAATTGATCATAATAGAAGGATCAAATTTTGCAATTTTAACATATTGTTGTGAATGTTTATTGTTTGTGTGTACTAAATTGTGAGTTAGCTACTAATGTTTATGAATAAGTCTGTGAGCTTAGATGAGCATTTGGATATTCCTTCCCTATGAGGATGTGTTGTTCATTGGTGTTTGATTCATGTATTTGCAACAAATATTAAGATTGTATTGAGTCGATTCAACAAGCTTTGATAGTCTTGTCTATGAGATACAATATTAATTATTTTCTTGTCAATTTCAGCATTGAATCAACCTCTTTAGTTTTAATTTTTTTCTTCTGTGCATCTATTTCATGGCTATGAGTAGGTATTAGTTTTCTTTTCTTGCTTTCTAGTCAAAATCATACCCCCAATTTATATATTTTCAAAATATCAAAATTACATCAGAAGAAGATTACCAATGCAATGGTAATCTCTCCAAATGTTGTCAATTTATTAGTCCTTCTTGGGAATTATAGAGTCATTTAGTATTTAATCTTATAAAGGAAAAATTTGTCCACCAATAGATTTTTGGCGACTCCATTGGAGAAATTGTGTAAAGAATTTCATAAGTTGTCTTATTTATATCATGAGAAAAGATGGTGTTACCACATAAGAACATCTTTCCTGTTTTGCAGCCAAGTTTAGATTTGGTTACATAAAAACAAGAAGACATCATCTCTTAATTGAAAAATCTTGTGTGGCAATATCGAAGAAGCACAACAGAATATATGAGAATGAGTTTTCTGCTCAAAGAAGAAGAGGAACATGCACAATAGCCTTCAAGACCCATGGTTAAGAGGTTTCCAAGAATCAAGACTGCACATTATCCAAACTTTCCACTAGCCTAAAGGGAGCCACTTGAAAATTGATTGGAATAAAAAAATGATCTCTTTTTAGAGATTGGCAACTTTGTCAAAAAAAGAACCCTACCTACTCACTCGTAATATTTTTTGGTCTCTTCTTTGTCACCACCTTGGGGTACCTATTCTGGACCCCTAACATTATCAAAGAATTTTCCTCTTCCTAAAGGATCAAGTGACCATTTTCCAATGTTCATTGGGGAAGATGCACAAGATCCTAAAGATCATTTACAAGCATTTTGGGTTGCTTGTGTCATTTCTAGGATTGCAGAGGAGAATGTAGTCTTCTTCCTTTTTATTGAATCATTGGAAGGTCAAGTAGAAAAATGGTTCAGATGGCTCGAAGATGCATGCATTACTGATTGGAACACTCTTAGAGGAAGGTTTACTAAGAGATTTAAGATTGTGGTCAATGTAGTGGCTCTTTTGAGGACTCTTTTCAGTATGTAAAAAATTGAAGGTAAAAATGTTGGAAGCTTTATTTATAGATTCACTAGAATATTGAATCAAATCCCACACTCCAATAGGCCTACCCAATCCAATTTGGCAGTCGCCTTCATGCATGGCCTACCTCTTGAAATTCATTTTGTCCTAAGAAGAAGGGGGATACTTGATTTTGAAGCTGCAATAAAGCTTGAAGCCATAAGAATAGAGGAGGATTTGATAAGGCATCATGAATGTCCTGAAGGTGAAACTTCCCTAGTGCCAAGCCTCATTCTGAGGGAATTCCTCAATGTTCTAAGTAATGATGAGCTACCTAGGATCAACTCTTCAAATGTGATCATACCACATCAGGAAGGATCTTTTGATTCTTATAGAGTGGGAAATGAGAGCGAAGTTTATGTTGAAATCTCAAGATCGAAAGATGAAGACTCTCATAGTTCAAAGGATAAAGAGTTCCTTTACCATAATGATGCAGGTCTCGATACCTTGACATAAAAGAAAGCTAAGAAATTTCCTGGCCCTGAGGTACATGCAATCATAATATCTTCAGGGCAGTCTATTCAAACAACTCGTGATAAAAAAGGAATTGAGAAAACTAACTTAGAGAAGCTTGAAATTCCACATCCTCTTACACTGGAGCATGAAGAAGGAGGAATAATTCCTACTCCTAAAATTGAAATATGGAAAGAAGGGAAAATAGGAGTAGGGATATGTGCTGATGAGACTCTTTCTTTGAGAGGTTCTCTTACAAAGGAGGCATCAGATTTTCTCACCAAACAACTCCCGAAAAAGGTCACATTCGTCTATAGATTAGTAAGTGGAGTGAGTAATCTTGGGAATGCATATGAGCCCCTGGTCCTTGGAAAGATTGCTCTGAATGATGAGATTGTTGCATTGAATAGGAGGAATGAAGCGGTTTATGTTTCCTCCTCGCTGGGCGATTGGTTCACAGGAAATTCTATGGCTATCACTTGGATGACTCCCTTGAAAGATGATTTCACTAGAGAAACAACTAAAGACATGACTTGGAGCCTCTTCTTTCAGAAGTTGTCCTAGACATTCGGAGGGATGGTGCAAGCAACCCCTCACTATGTAAGTCCTTTCTATTTTCAGTTGCTGCTTTTAAGTGTGAAGTTAGGACATAGTTATGTCCCTCTTAGCTTTCGTGGGTCATACTTTCATTATCTTTTCAATCACTATGTATAATAAATTTTGGTTTGTTTCATTGGTAGGTGTCCCCCTACCTTGTAAATAAGTTTATTTTTCTTTGGTCTTTCCGCTTTTAGATTTTCACCTATTTTTACATGGTGTGTCCCATTTTTGGTGTGTGTGGTCCTTTAATACATAATCTCGACTTTGTTTAACCTAATGGATAAGGGATTGGTGTCAAAAGTTTCAAGTCTAGGTTCATATCTTTGTCCTTTGCAGTCCTCATCCCTAGTCGAAGATAGCTATTTCCATCATTTTTGGCTACCCCATTTTAAAACAAAGAAAAAAAAATCCTCCAAAGTACTTAGCCAAATCAAAGAGTTATTTTTGTTAGCTTTTAACCAAGTTCACAAACCTACATTTGATACTAACACGGTTTTAGAAATTCCTTCTCACCTGACAAGCTTAATCTTTGAAGCTTATGTGTCGGTCTTTGTGGCAAATGGTTAAACAATCAAATGGATGTGTGACCGAAGAAGGGAATCAGATGAGTGAAGACTGAAGTAATTAAGAATCTTGTGGTATTTCACAAATTTTTGAAACATTTGTTAGTTCCTGACAAGGTTCTCAAAACTTCTTCATTCCTTCCTTGGTTTTCAAGTTGAGTTGTGGTTATTTTTCTAAGTGTTATTTATAATGGTAAGAAGAGGTTAATGAGAAGATTAAAATAATTTAATTTTTTTTTAGTAAGGCAGCATATGAGCAAGTTATCGTAACAATTATAGAATCCAAAGTATTTTAAGAACCTACTCAGAAATAGATGACTAGTGCATTTGAGACCAAAAATTGCTTTGTTATTGGTGACACATTTGTAGAGAATAAGGTTGCTTATAGAAATAAAGGCTTTCATCCATGAAGACTAAGATCATTCACCATGAGCATAAAGTGAAAGGCTATAAAAGGTGAACATGAAAGAAAATAAAATAGTTCCAAGACATTTCCATAATATAGAGCTTGTTGAAAACCAAAAAGATAGATATATTTATATTTATCATTTAAAATGTTTTGTATTACATTGCCAAATAGAGAGGTTTCACAACACAGGAGGTCTTAGACGTAGAGAGTGAATATTATGACCTTGATAGCCTCGATGACTTCTTGCATACACTCTATCTATGTAGGGGAGGTTCTCGTTAAACTCAACGAAGTGGGAAAACATCTCCATGATGTTGCACTCCAAACCAACACATATTAGGGTGATGGCCTAACCAACTCATTCATTGTACAATGTAGAAGCAATGCAAATTACATCACCAACTAAGCCCAAACATAGATGAACAAAGAGGCCTCTCAAAGCATCTTCAACACATGAAAAATATTGTGGACGAACTAGATGCTTAACAACTCACAACCCCCATCTGAAAATCCCAAAGGTTTGCACGATGTTATATAGGAAGTGCTCGAGCATACTAGAATTATGGACATGCACGCGAGACATGAAGTGTTTGCCAATGATTTTATAGGTCACTTCCTCCTCCACAACACTGCAGATCAGGAATATTTCTCTAAGTTGGTCTATCACCAACCTATGGATGGCACTACAGTCAATACCCTCCACAACCAGGAAATCAGTCTTCATAACCACTTTGTTTGATGAACTCGGCATATTGGAAGCAAAAATTAGCATGGTGCAAATGAATAGTGGTGAAGTTAACTTATAGAGTGGCAAAGGAAAATTGACGAAGCTTGCTTGGAAGCAATTAATGATGAAAGTACATCCAAATTGATTCTAACTCAATTAACTTAAGCAAGACGATGTGATAAAAAATTAATAAGTTGGATTCAAACAGTGATGAAATCCTTTGCATTTAAAGAAGTTGCATGGAAATGATCTTAGGTGGGTTGCCAATAGTCATTAGAAATTGAAGGTGGCAGAAATTTTGCATGGGAGTAGGCCATGTGCTCTGCTTATAGCAAGTGATGATTCATTCTCCAATCATATCAATCAGAAAATGGGGATATAATCATAACCATCCTTAAAAACATCAATTAATGAATGTGTTGTCATAATCTGACAGAAATTAGGCAGTTTCTAGCCAACCTTTTATACGGCCAAATGATGGTTGGTGTCCAAGAATTGGTTTTCAAGAAATCCTAGCCATTACAATGTAAAAAAATTAATATCCCATCATTGGATATTGCAAGGGTCTGACATTTTGATCCCCCTTGCATTGTGATGCACGAGTGAGAATCGATCATAATAGAAAGATCAAATTTTGCAGTTTTAATACACTATTGTGAATGTTTATTGTTTGTGTGTAGTAAATTTTGAGTTAGATACTAAAGTTTATGAATAAGTCTGTGAGCTTAGCTGAGCATTTGGATATTCCTTGCCTATGAGGATGTGTTGTTCATTGGCATTTGATTCATGTATGTGCAACAAATATTAAGATTGTATTGAGTTGAGTCAACAAGCTTTGATAGTCTTGTCTATGAGATACAATATTGATTATTTTCTTGTCAATTTCAGCATTGAAGAAACCTCTTTAGTTTTAATTTTTTTTTCTTTGCATCTATTTCATGGCTATGAGTAGGTGTTAGTTTTACTTTCATACTTTCTAGTCAAAAGCATACCCCTGCTTTATATATTTTCAAAATATCAAAATTACATCAAAAGAGGGAGTTGTACCTCAATTAAAATTTAGAAGAAGATTAAAAATGCAATGGTAATCTCTTAATTTTTTGTCGATTTATTAGTCCTTCTTGGGCATTATAGAGTCATTTAGTATTTAATCTTATAAAGGAAAAATCTATTCACCAGTAGATTTTGATAGTCTAGTTTGTGAGCTATGATATTAATTGTTTTCTAATCTATTTTAGCATTGAAGCAGTCTATTTTTAAAGTTTCTTCTTTGCATCTATTTGATGGCTATGATTGTGTTTTAGTTTTTTTTTCCTACTTTCTGGTCAAAATCATACCCCAACTTTATGTATTTTCAAAAAATCAAAAATACATTAGAAGAGGGAGGTTTACCTCAATTAAAATTCAGAGGAAGATTACCAATGTAATGGTAATCTCTCCAACTTTTGTGGATTGATTAGTCCTTCTTGGGTATTATAGATTCATTTTGTATTTAATCTTATAAAGGAAAAAAAAATCACCAATAGATAATATGCCTTTGTTGTTATTTTTCTTTATTGATTTGATTGTTGAATGTGATTTTGTGACTCCCTATAAGACAATAGTCCTAAAAAGATTGACCTTTTATATGCTTAAAATGAATAAAATATTTAACCAATAAATTAGTAGTAGAGATTTTTTTATTATTTATTTCATGATTCATCCTATACCAAGGGAAAAATCTGAAGTAAACCTTGCAAGTATTCATCTTAAGAGAGTAATTTTTGCATACCTGTTTGAAATCAATAAAGGTCATAAAAGTAGGTTAGTTTTAGTATAGCGACAAAGTTTGGGATCAAAAACAACATTTGAGTATTAATACAATTTTTTTATCATTAATATTTTTAGTTATAATAAAAACCTCTTTTAAGGTCACCTCTAGGAATACCCTCCCAAGTCTAGTTGAGCTCAAATTTATGCTTCTGTTGAAAACACCCCACTTAGCTTTTGGAAAAATTTGGGCCCTCACTTTTATTTTTGGATTAGGTTTGAGTCTACATTGCAATCCTTTAAATTTCCTCAAAGTGGTGCAAGAGCACCTTTGGTCAACAATGGTCAAGCAAGGTTGATGTTAAGCAATCTTTAGGATTTGTTATGTTTTGAGTCTATTATGCTAAATAAGGTCTAAAAATACCATTTAATATGTAATTGGGGGTGTTTTGGGTCTTAGGTGTCAAAAATATGTAAAAAGTTGCAAAAGCAAAATTGTAAATGTTGTAAAAAACAGAAATTGTCAAAAAGTAACTTTTAGGGAATTTGAAGGGTCAAAGTTCAAAAAATAGTTATAGGCATTGGGCGGTTGGTTTTTGAATAAAATATGTATTTAAAGCCTCCAAAGGCTCGAACAAAGGGTTGTTGAAGTTTATTTTGAAAACATTTTCATGAAATACAATGCCATTTTTGCAAACTCTCTAGTTTTCTGAACTTTCCTTGTTCTGTATGGCCCGTATAGTCCTTGTTATGCATTGAAGTTTATTGGATTATGTAGAGGCATGATCTAACTTTCTTTTGAATCAAGTTTGAAGTATTTTCATTAGGATTTTTTGGAGATCTCTTCACATTTCTGAAGCAACCCTGTAAATACAGAGTTAAGGGTTTGATTGGTGTAAATATGGAATATTAGTCGTTCCACCTACTATCCTCATATGTTGCTTAGTGGAATGAATTATCTGAAGGTAGGATAGGTGTTTCAATGTGTTTGTAGGTAGAGGAGTTGATATTGTATGATTTGGGTGATGCCCTAGGGTTAAATAGTGCATGTTTCTGTATGAAAATGGTGTGTCAATGAAGGGTTTTGACTAAACAGTGAAAGAGTTGTTTATGTGTTGGTCTTGTGAGTTTTCCAAACCATTTAGACTCTGTTGGATGCAATTTTTTGGTTCTATAAGCCCGAGAGTTCTGAGATTGAATAAACCCTTGGATTTTGCATGTTAAGTGAGGGTTTCATGAAACAATGCGTTAGAGGCCACAAACCCATGAACTAATGGTGGATTCTATCATTTTGAAGTACAATTAGAGACTATCCATTGAGTTTGGGTGGAGACTTAGTGATTTGGAGGTACTTCCTTTGGAAATTAGGGCTAATTGAGTAGCCTAGAAGCATGGTAGTCTATTGAAACCTGATGTTGAGTCAAAGAAATTGTTGATGATGTTTTCTGCACAACAACAACTCATACATAATATGAAATCCTATCTCTCTTGAAAGGTAAATCTCTATCAGCAAGCCTCAAGAGATAACCCCAAGGTATCTAATGTTAGGTCTTGACAATGCATAAACAACTCAGTGATAAATGTGAAAATGTTGGTAATCACAAAGGGACCTTACTACAAGCAAATACTGAATCTCTAATTTATCAGATCTAGCAATATGATGATACTTCAATCTTAAATATAACTGAAATGATAAAAGAAATAACAAAAGATTAGGGTTTCAAAGAGATTCCTAAGTTTAACACTACTCCTAAGATTAACAATGCAAATGATTAAATACTTGAGAATGGACCAACTCTCATAAACCAATTCCCTACTTAACCAAGATGAAATTGCACCGCCATATACCAAGGGTACCTCTAAGGTATTAAGATTTTCAGATAATGAACATTCATCCAATACAACCCAATTGCAATTGAAATGGATAAACTTCACAATTGAACTAAGCACAATAAATATAAAGGTCCAGGCTAACTTTGCAAAGTAACTAACAATCAACTAGCTGCAAAAAGTATGGACTAGGGATTGTTGCAAACACTTCAAGCATCAAATCATAAACACCATTGAATTAGATCTAACATACATCTAATAACCTTGAGCAATTTCAAAAGATAGAATCACAAGAACCATGCAAGATAAGTCAACACAAAAGAGATCACCAGAAAATCACAATGTCTTCAATTGTATTGAATCACCAAATTTCAACAAAATTCTAATGTTCTGTTACAAAACTTGCTCAAAATGAACTAGCTTCTAACTCTACTCTACTGCCTAATTCGCTCTTGTATCAAAACTAGATCTATCTTTATCTATGTATCTATATCTTACAAATGAGGCAAAATTCCAAATTTATAGGAAACCCCCAAAGCATGTCAGCCTAGCTAGGGTTTAAAATCATAAAATAGCCATAAACAAGTCGGCCCAACTAATGTTTACAATAATATATGGCCACAAAGTAGGTCGGCCAAGACAAATTCAAAATAAAATAAAATTGCATTAAATGCATGAACTCATCTAGGTCGGCTTGGGATTGACAATGTAACTCGATCCAATGCATGTGAAGGAGAAGGAAAATAATAGGGAAGCATAAATTTTAATGTAGCCCTGTATTAACTACTTCCTTCTATCTTTATCTATTTGATCTTGCACCTTCAAGAAGATTCCATCCAAGTCGGCCAAGAGTGGAGTAACCAACACTTTAAATTTCCTCTCCAGGTTGGCCACAAGTGAATTAATAAATACTTTAAACCATCCTTCAATCGAACTAATCTCCTCCAGAGCCTCCTAGATGACCCTGTTAAATTTAGCCTGCACTCAGCAAAAACCACCATCAATAATATCCATTATAACATGAAGATCAGAATTAGCCCATCACCAATAATATATTCATCATTCAAGTATATCCAAGCAAAGATCGAAATCAACCCCGAAATATCGCCAAAGCACAATTTCTACACAGTTCGAGATTTTCACCCCTTCGTGGAATCTAGGCCAAGAGGGAAATTCGAGGAAATCCAAGCCAGGCAGATTCCAACGAAATAAACATGAAAACACCCATTAGTAACATAATTCGATCATTATCAACCAAAAAACAACATGAGAGATCTCAAAATAGCTCAAATTAATCATAAAATGCATAATGATTCGTTAACAAGTCATGCCATTTCATAATCCTTCATTTGCACCAAGTTCCGGAGAAATCCGCCTAGGACGAATTTCTGCAAAAACAACCAATAGTCCACAAAACTCCAAAAAATAAAGAGACAACTGGAATTTCAGAAAAATCCGGAGGGAGCAGAAATTTGCAAAGCAAGTAAAACTACGAAAAGCTATGAATTTCAGAAAAATCAGGAGAAAACAGAAAGTCAGGGAATTCCGACCGAAGAGGAATTCCACAAAGATCTTGAAGTGCCAAATATCATTGTTTTCTCACACCCTCATTCACTCAAATTGATCGAATGATCACAAATTTGAGGACCCTGGGTATGGAACCAGTTTAACTTGAACCTCCTATAGATCTTCCTTGAATTCTAGGCTCATTCGAAAGCAAATTAAGATGAAATGGTGATGCCCTAGGCATGAAACCCTAAATTTTGACCATTAACGCACAGAGCAAGCTTGGACACAAATACCTCGACTGTTGGGTTCTCAAAAAGGTTATTTACTTTTTACAAGCAGGCCACCTCATGATGTAAATGAACAAACAAGCTCATAATTTACTTGGGAAACCATAAATAAAGCAATATTATGCAACCCAAGCCACGAAATGCCCAAACACACAAGAATTCAAACTCCAAGCAAATCTATAATGCCAAAGCACTACTTACATTCATCAATCAAAATCAAGGCAACATATACATACCATTTGATGAAGTGGAAATCGATCTTAGAAATTGTTGGAACTATAAAAATCTAGTGTTTTCACATATGTTTTTTTTCATAATTTTCCAGATTTGGTCCTACTGTATGCATTTTTCACCTATAATTTGCCATATTGTCCCATTGAATCAATCGTGTTGTGCATTTTTCATGTCTGGGTCCATATCGGCATATGTCTATGTGGTCGGACTAATGTCTTACTGAAGTCATGATGTCTCGGCGACAGGTGCACTGTGGGTTCCCTTCGGCGTAGGTTAAAAGGTTTCAACAAGTGGTCATAGCGAAAGATCTCATGTCTTGCCGATCGTGTGTGCCTGTCTTGTTTCGGCCTGACCGTGTGTCTTCGGTATATTGTCATGGCGAGTTCAATTTATTTCGCCAACTTCACATATGGTTTTCTTTTGGCGTGAGTTCACTCTAGTTTCACTGATCAGTGGCGAAAATTGGTATAGGATAGGGCGATCACCGTAAGGTCTTGGCGAGTGACCTTCGGTCTCACCGATGGAAAGCGATGAAAGATCTTATCGGCAGGAGTGTGAACTTTTCTCGGTGAAATTTAAAATGTATGAGGATCTTCGGTAAAGCATGGGACAATCTACAAGAGGTCACCCTGAAGGTTGGAAGCTATAGTGATATACATGGGGCATGAGGACTCTATCGGTGAGAAATCTAAATTGTCTCGGTGAAGACAAGTGGAAGATGGCTTTTGGTGAGAGATATCTTGGGTCATAGCGACACAAAGTGAACTTGAGTTTTGTGAGGCAAAGGTGGTCCGCAAGAGGTCTTCTTCATGTCGAGAGCTACAATGACAAGAACAGACAAAAGAAGCCGCGACGCAGAAGAAACTATTTGTGTTCATCGATTGAAAAGTGTATTAGCCCTTCTCGAACCGAGATTAGTCTATGAGATGCCCTCATCACATTGCATCTGTTTAAACACAAAGGAAATGGAGGATGCTTTTGTCTTTGCAAATCATGCATCTTATAGCGACACCGCACGCATCAAGGCTCTCGATAACTCTACGTCGCGGTGACATCTTACCAATCTGATGAGTTATGGCTAATGCTAAACCACGGACGGGGATGGTAACGAGTGAATTGCCTTCGGCAGGACGATATGGATGTCTCGCCGACTGTCTCACAGGTAAAAAATAGAATTTCAAAATCTTGTGGCCGACATGTTGAATGCTTGGGGACCATTGCCTGCCAGCTCGATTGAGCCTGATTCTTGTGGAGGGCCGACATATTGTTTTATTTTGATGTTTTTCTCATGCTGGTGTATAAATAAGCATGTTGTAGTTGTTAATTGAGACTAGAAATTAGATTTTCGATATACTACAAGTAGATATAGTAGAGTAAAATTATCAGACAAGAGGCTATTATTGCATGATTTCATAATGGAGGTATTTATGAGATTCAGTTGATGTTGCTGCATTTCTCTGATGTCAATTATCTGTTGAATTAAAATGAAAAATACTGCTAAGTTGTCTCCATGATTGATTTTTTTGGTTGTTTAAATTAACATAACAAGTTTATGTTTGATTTATCGATACACATTTGTTGTATTTGTGTGATTAATCAACTGGTTCTTTCAAGCAAAGATTAAATCCTTTTACAGTAATTAGAAAAATCATTTTGGATTATTGAAGTAGAACTTAGTAGTCAATTTATTGCATATTTATACAAGTTGTAAACAAAACGTATGTCAGATAATTTTTGTCTTCTCCAGAAAGTGTTGCTTATCTTGATCTCATTTGACTCTGCATACCCAACAAGGCACTAGTCTCTACACTCCACCATTTGAACTTATTCAGTTTTCTTTACGTCTGTTAATCAAGCATTCATTTTAGGATTCAAATCATAATATTATTACTATTTTCAAGTTGGATTTCATTTTGTTCATCTCCAATTGCCATTGTGAACAAATTGCTTCAAAGAGATAATCACAAGTTAAGCCTGCATTGTTCAAGAGAGGTACACCTGCCTAGGTTTGCAGCACCTAAAGAGTAGAAGGTTGAGTTCTCTTGACCTTGTCTATTACCCTAAAGCGTATTGAGAGATTGGCAGCCTCTTGAGGCATTCAACCTACATTTTTGAGAGCTAACAGAAATAACAAATGTTAGTTTATTGGTGCTCAGCAAAGAACAACAATGATAATGCCCAGGAAATCACCACCAAATCCAACAATTTACAAACCTAGTGCCCCAAATCAAGTCCAACATTCAAAGAATAAACTCCTCAACTCAAGAGAACGCAAATGATAAAGCATAGTGGCATAAAGCCCCAAAAATCAATTAAATTTGGAAACCCGACGACAAGACGAAATTCAGAAAAATTTGGTCCAGGCGGAATTCTGCGAAGACTAGAAATTCCTGAACAGCAGTGTAAAGCAAACTGAGCCAGACTTCAAGTGAAATCCAGGAAAATCTAGATGGAGCGAAAAATCCCGAAACAGAGAAAAAGTTCGAACTTCGCTCAAAATTTAAGATTTTCAATATGCAACTTAAGGGAATCACTTAGGCAAGCAAGATAAAAATTTTAAGCTCATGCCAAGGCAATGTAAATCCAAACAAAGGGCCAAAATACCAAGGAAAAAAGACAAAGAGGGTCCCTGCTTTCAGCAGGGCATGTGTGCAAAAACTACACAACAAATGGCGACTCTGCTGGGAAAATGCTCAAAGCATTTGATGATGAACATGAATCATGAACCCAGAATCTCTAGTTTCGATCTCACTATCAGAAAAAACAAATCAAAATGCAAGATTAAAGAATCAAAACCAATGGTGGACGGAACCTTCCATAGACTGAAAATCCAAGTGTGTGCACATGTGTTCATTTCCTTCCTTAAGCTATTGTAGAAACCAAGTTCAATCAAGTCAGGCTACGTAAAGATTCTAACTTCAAAAGCAACCTGGATAGAGCCTCGCTGCCAGTCAGGCATCTATAGCCCCAACGAGGTTATCGATGTGACTCTCCCAAACATAGCTCTATTGCCAGCCAAGCGTCCCTAGCCCCGATAGAGATATTCAGATACCCCTAATAAGTTGAATTCACTTGGTTTTCAATATTTTCTCTTTTCTTTTTTTGATATTCTTTTCTTTTCATTTTTTCATTTCAACCTGTGAACAATGAAGTTCACACTCAGAACTGAGAACCACAGTGGCGCTGAAGCATAAATAAGATTTTTCACCTGACAAGACCTCACAAAGATCCTACAACAACCTCAGGATTTTTTAAGATGTATAAGAGATATAAGATTTTAGAATACTTCAAATTCAAATCAAACCAGTGACCCATCTTCCTTAAACCAAACATTTAAACTAGTTGATGATAACAAAGACCTCAACCATCCTTTCAAGACACATGATTAAAGTTCACCAAGGAAATACTTAGAAAAATCCCAGATAAAAGAATATATTTGTCATGCAGGTGCAACACATCCAGAAGAAAACAAGAAGACCTCCAAAGCAAGAGCAGAGAAAAACACACCAAACTGAAAGCAAACCAAAACAAAACAGAAAGGGAAACCTACTCTAACCAAAGCAAAAAAAAGCAGAAAAAAAAATAGAAAGGAAACCTAATCTAACTATGTATAGGAAAAGAGTTGAAAACAGCTCAAGACTAGAAATAATGCTTCAAATACTGCCCATTGATAGGCAGCGGGATATCCTCCCTAGTGAGAGTTTTCAATCGGAAAGCATTATCTCCCAAGATCTCTGAAATCTAGTAAGGGCCAAGCCAAAGTTTTTCAAACTTACCATGCTCCCCCTTACGGTCATGGGCTTTATCCCAGTAGAGAACAAAGTCAGAAATCCGAAAGGCTTTTACCTTGGCTCTTCTATCAAACCACCTTTTGAATACACCCTAATGTTTGGCAAAGTTTTCTAAGGCTTCATCTCTTCTTTCTTCAAGGTGTAATAGTTCCTGTAGGCGGGCCTCACGCCCATTTTCTTCATCATAATATTCATTAATGAACTGTAAAGTAGGGATCCTCAATTGAATTGGAAATATGGGTTCCAAGCCATACACAAGATGATAAGGGGAGGTCCCTATGTAAGTCTTTTGTCTTGTACGATCTGCCCATAGAGAAAATCTAAGTTGAGTGTGCCAATCCTTGGGATTCTTCTCTAGTAACTTAGGGATGACTGTTAAGAGTTTTTATTGGAAGACTCAGCCAAACCATTACCTTGTGGATAGTAATTAGATGCAAACTTTATTATGATCCCATGATCAAAAGCCCAGTTAGAAAATTTCAATGATGCAAATGCAGGACCATTATCACAAACCAAAGATAAAGGACATCCAAAGCGATTGATAATACCTGATTCAATGAAATCTATTACCACTTCAGAAGTACACTATTTGCATGCAAGAGCTTCAGTCCATCATGTAAAGTAATCAGTAAAAGTGAGAATATACCTGTGACCCATAGAGGAAGGTGGATTGATGGGACCAATGAAGTCCATCCCCCACTGTACAAAAGGTTTTACCTCAAAAACTAGCTGAAGTGGAAGAGCTGCATACTTTTCCTTGGTTGTTGCGGTCTGGCACACATGGAAAATTTTGACATGGTTGTGTGTGTCCTTGAACAGTGTAGGCCAATAGTAACCAGCCCTCAAAATCTGATTTGCAGTGGCATGTGCAGATCCATGTCCAGTACCATATCTATCATGAAATTCGTCCATGACTCTCTCAGCTTCCTATCTTCCTAAGCACCTCAGGTAGATACCCTCATGATTTTTCTTATATAGAACAGCTCCCTTCAGCATGAAACTACCACTCTTCAAATGTAATTCTCTTCTTTGTACTACATTAAGATGGTCAGGACATCTTTGAGTCAGGAGATAATGAACAATATCATCATAACATTCCCCAGGAGAAACATCTTCTAGATTGTAATGTTGGGCTGCAAGATCAGGGCCTATTTCTGCCATTGTCCTTGTAAGTCCTTGCCCTCTTACCAACTTCATGGGTTGAATCTCAATATCGTATTCTTGTAACATAGTTACCCACTTAGCTCTGCACTCTCCTAGCTCATTCTGCATCAACAACAACTTGATTGCAGGATCAAGAACTATTGCAATGACCTTGTTTATGAGGATATAGTGTCTAAATTTCTTCACAGTTCTGACTAAGGTGTAAGCCTACTTCTCCACACTTGGATACCTTAGTTCAGCATCTTTCAATGGCGTACTCATGAATGCTATGGGATGTTCATCTCCTTGATCATATTTTTGAGTCAACATAGCAGTACAGGAGTGATTAGAAGCAAACGAATATATGTAGAATGGCTTAGCATAGTCTGGACTCACCAAAACTGAGGCTTCAGGAATAGCCCTTTTTATCTCTGCAAATGCTTCCTTATCTTCTGCACTCCACTCAACTTTGGCTTCCTGCTTCAACATTGCATTCAGTGGCTTGACTATTTCTACGAATCCAGTGATGAACTTCCTTACAAAATTGATTTTACCAAAGAATGACTTCATTTCTTTCTTGCTAGCAGGAGGCAGAATCTTGAGTATAGCTTCCACTCATTCTGGGTCAATGGAAATTCCTTTCTCAGAGATAAACATGCCCCAGTAATTTTCCCTTTGTAACTCCAAAGATGCATTTCTTTGGATTGAGAGATATACCAAATTCCCTGCACTTCTGAAACACCTTACACAAATCTTCTATATGGTCACCTCTCTTCTTGGAAAATACTGTCAAGTCATCCATATAAATAATTATGCACTTACCAATTATTTCCTTAAACACAATTCCCATGGCCCTCTGAAATGTGGCCCCAACATTAATCAAACAGAAGGGCACTCTTTTGTAGGCAAAAGTTCCCCACTTAGTGGTGAAAGAATTTTTATGCCCGTCTTCATATTGCACCATAACTTGATTGTATCCTGAATAGCCATCCAAGAAAGACATCATCTAAGATCCATTGAAAATCTGAAGTACTTCATCCAGCGAGGGTACTGGATAATTATCCTTTTCTGATGCTCTATTGAGGTTCATAAAATCCACACACAACTTGATTTCACCATTCTTTTTTCGCATTGGTACTAGGTTCGCTATCCAAGTGGAATGTCTGACTGGGAATATGATCCTTGCAGACAGCAGCTTTTGCACTTCCTTCTAAATTATGGGTTCCAATAAAGCATTGATGGGCCTCTGCCTCTGCCTCTGCCTAAAGGGTCTTACTCCTAGATTGAGAGGGATAGTGTGAGTTATGATTGATGTGTCCTAGGTCTTCAAGTCTTCATAACTCCAAGCTATCACATCTTGATATGTATGTAATGCATCGATTATTCCTTTCCTCTCTTCTGGAGTACATACCTTACCAATGAAGACATTCCTGACATCCTCATGAGCTCCCATATTATACTTTTCACATTGTCCACTGATGGAATCCTTCTTGGCATCTTGTTCCTGATCTCTGACCTTATCTAGATTAAAAATCCTCTCTAATTACACCATTCCCCTAGGAATAGTATTGGTCTTTAGGGTAATTACCCCTTCCAAATCTATCTCTGCTTCTTGGAGTTCAATTTCATCAATAATTTGAGAAGCAAAGACATCTGAGCTTGTGATAAAATCTAAGATATGTTTATCATCTTAAAATACCTAGAAATTAGTAATGTTGTTAGGTACTGAAGGTACTGGGGTTAACTCCACCGTAAATTTCTTCAATCCAGAAAGAGACAGAGGTTGCAATGTACTAGTTGCCTGAGCAAGATAATTTGTTGTTTGATTCTTATTGTGTGGTATCAACTAAATGTTGAAGGCATCAAACCCTTCAATAAGGTCCCATACTCTGTGCCTATAATTGGTCATTCTTCTGTCATGACAAGAGTATTGTCTCCTAGCTTGCTTAACCACTAACTCAAAATCCCTAAAGACTTGTAAGATCTTGACCTTTTTCTTTAGTGCCATTAACAGCCCATGGACCAAAGCCTCATATTCTGCTACATTATTCGTACAATGAAATTGAAGTCTATGAATAACAAAGAAAGTCTTACCTCTTGGACTGATTAGCTCAAATCCTGCCTCAGCTCCTTGCTTTGATTTGGATCCATCAAATCTTAAATTCCAACAACCAGCCACTGCAAATTTCTTTGTTGTATCTCTTGCACCATTGTTGCTGGATGGTTCTTCAGAAAGGATCACTTTCTTTCTTTTAGGATCCTCTTGATCATTCTGGATATTAATTTTGACTGTTGGGATGGGATTGATACATTTCTGCACTTTCTCCACTACAGTCTGACATAAGAAACAATTCAGTTCAGAATGGGATGCATTATGGACCCTGCACCAATTTGGAAAAAGAAAATCTCTGAAATTCATTACCCTACCCAACTGAATTTTATCCTCAATGCACTTCTGAATAAATTCCTAGAAATTATCCAATAAACTAAGCTAATTATCTTCAGGATCATCATCATTTTCAACTGGTTCCACCAAGGCTTCAGTACCACTGGATTTAGCTGTGAGATCAATAGGAACGGTATGGAACATAAGGACCTTCTCTACATCTCACTCCTCAAAAGGGGTTGCAAGCACATAATTTCCCATGCTCACTTCAAATATCAGAATTTCATTGGAGGTATTTTGATATTCTATGATCATGTATTTCATCCTAGGTTCTCTTTCAATTCTAATCTGATTTGGCACTCCCTTCCAGGGAAGCCACATATGAGAGTTATCAGTTGATACATATCCATTCAAGGCCCTAGTAAAGTCTCTTCCCAAAATCAAGCCATAAGCATCAGGTATATTGGCCACCTGTATATTGATAACTTGTTGAATTCTAGGGTCAGAAGCAGCCTACATATGAATCGTATTTAATTCCCCTACAACATTAACTTCAGTTCTATCCAATTATGTAACTTTCTTTTGGGAATCAGCAGGAGTAATACCCAAAGCTCTACAGACACCAAAGGGCATCACGTTGGTAGAAGCACCTGAATCTAATAAGCAATTGTGCAAGTGCTTACCAAATATACGAACAGAGATCAGGAATGGAGGAGTCTCTGTTTTCCCTTGAAACAAGGTTAAGCGAGTATCCACCTGAGCAACCTTAGTCCCATCTTTCTCCTTTCCTTTATCTCCAGGAGGCACATGAACTTGATTATGAGTCTGATCTTACCCTCCTACCAATTGAGAACTAGATGCTTTATTGATACTTTCACTAACTAATCTATCTTGTGATATGGAATTTGCATTCTCAATAATTCAAATGTAGAGAGGCTTACCTTTAGCTTCTTGAGTTCTTCTGCAACATATATGGCCAGTTGTTCCTCACTCAGATCACCAGGAGTCTCCTTTGGATATTCCACCACCCTGTCTTTGCTTGCTTCACCACTCTTTCCTTTTGCCATATCCATATTCCCTTGATCCTTAGAGAAATATTTCCTTGACACCGAAGGGTATGGAAGATTGTTGCTAGCATTAGGATCTGGAGGTGTTGTGAAGTTGTTTGGTGGAATGGAGGTGGTGAAGGGGCCTCTAGCCTATGGATGTCTATGCAGCAGGTCTCTCAAATCATACTTCTTGACAGGCTTCTGGAAGGTCTGCACCTCTTCGACATAAGCTTCTTCTTCATCCATGGGGCCATTGTCATTCACTAGATTTTCATCAAACAACTGTGTAATCTTATCTCCATTACACACCTGATCTGCCTCTTCCTTGAGTTGGTTTGATTCTTCTTCAGGCACATTTTCCTTGCTCGGTGGAAAAGGAGCATGATTCAGTACTAACACTGATGAATCATAGGGAGTAGATGGCACCATTTCCTGACTACCTGCATTATTCTCCACTTCATACTAGAAGATTGAAGCTGTTGTTTGGAAATTTTGGCAATCTAACTCAGAATGCTGACTTGTTTTATGGAGCCTACACCATCCAGATAAAGCAGCCTCAACTAAATATACGCCATTGGGAGGCTTCTCTTGATTAACTGACTGAATGACTGGTTGATCCAATGGGGTAGGGACTCCTCCATTGTTAGGCCTCATATTCCAAGTCATGTTTTGTCTAGGTGACTGTCTCCTATCAAACCCTTGTCCACCGACTTGCCCTCTGTCAAAGTTTTGGCCTAAGGATTGTCCTTTATCATAATTTTGTCCTCTGTCATTATTATACCCTCTATCACTACTATATCCTCTTTCAGGATGTTTCCCTCTATCAAAATGTTGTCCTTGTTGATTTTCTCAACTTTCTCTACTATGATTGGCCTGCATATTTCTCTGAGCAGCTTGCAACTGACTGTTTTGGTTCCTCAAATAAGTTACCTCCATATTCAGCTTCTTCACTTGTTCAAACAATTCATCCAGTCTTTCCTTGTCAGGGTTGTTGTATGGAGGATGATTTTCATTGCTCTGGGGATATCCTATTGTAGTGCTGGTATTCAATGAATGGTTCAAAACTTCAAAATTTTGTAGATATGGGGGATAGCTAGCATGAGATTGTGGATGAAGAGGTTGATTTACATTTTGCTCAGGGTAGCTGATTGTGGATGGCATTTGACTCACTGGAGGCCCTGGGTGAGGGACCATAGGCAACTGAGGAACCGGATTCATGATGGGATTGTGATTCACAAGAGCCTGGTTGAGAGCTGGGACTTGTCCAGGGTGAGCAACGGGTCCTAATGATGGTAAGGGCCCAGAAAAATGTTGTCTTAAAGCAATGATAACCTTCACAGCCTTTGCATATGCATTAATTAGGGTATTAGGAGGGTTATTTCTCCATTGCATGAAGGTAGTTGTCAGATTGTCAAGTCCCTCATAGTAGACTTCTAAGGTAGTGGCTTCATCAACAACATAGGGAGCCTATAGTCAGGTATAGGCACAATGAAACCTAAAGTTAAAGGACCCTATAGGCTCATGGACTTCTCTCTTAACATTAGTGAACTAACGGTAGAGATCATTGGAACTAATGGGAATCCTAAACTTCTGCAAGAATACAGTCTCCAGTTCGGTCCAATGCCAAATAGACCCAGCAGGAAAATTATTATACCAATAGAATGCATCCTCTCCTAAGGAATAACAAAAGAGCCTACATCCTACGTCCTCATGATTGATTCCCCTATCCTTAAGGCTATTCTGAAAGATCTTGATGTGTTCTTCAATAGTTCTATTGGGATCATTAACATGAAACTTTGAACAAAAGTGCTTAGGGTTCTTGAGCATGACATTGTAATTGGCAAAGGTCAATGGAGATGGGTTATTAGCTAGGAAAGCCATTGGTGGAGGTGGTAATGGCTAATTTATGGCTGGTTGAGGTTGTTGGATGGGAATGGGAATGTCCTCAGACTTAGATGAAGATGAACTTGATGAAGATGGGGATGATGGAAATGATGGAGGTGGCTGGGTGGATGATGATTCCCCCCTTCTGCTGGCCCTTCTTGACCTAGTAGGGGTTGGTAATTCTTGAAATTCCTCCTCTCCTAGAGTAGATCTGGTTCTTCTTCTAAATATTTCAAGAGAGATGGCAGACATAAATCAATCCAACTTGCTTATTCAGGCCCTCCTTGTAGCGCCAATCTGTTGATGCTATTTTCTGCACAGTAACAACTCAGACATAATATGAAATCCTTTCTCTCTTGAAAGGTAAATCTCTATCAGCAAGCCTCAAGAGATAACCCCAAGGTCTCTAATGTCAGGTCTTGACAATGCATAAACAACTCAGTGATAAATGTGAAAATGTTGGTAATCACAAAGGGACCTTACTACAAGCAAATACTAAATCTCTAATTTATCAGATCTAGCAATATGATGATACTTCAATCTTAAATCTAGCTGAAATGATAAAAGAAATAACAAAAGTTTAGGGTTTTAAAGAGATTCCTAATTTTAACACTACTCCTAAGATTAACAATGCAAATGATGAAATGTTTGAAATGGACCAATCCCTCATAAACTAATTCCTGCTTAAACCAGATGAACCTGCAATCTCACATAAACAATGCAATCTTCTAAGGTATTAAGATTTTCAAATCATGAGCATTCATCCAATACAACCCAATTGCAATTGAAATGGATAAACTTCACAATTGAACTAAGCACAATAAATATAAAGGTCCAGGCTAACTTTGCAAAACAACTAACAATCAGCTAGCTGCAAAAAGTATGGACCAGGGATTGCTAAAAACACTTCAAGCATCAAATCATAAACACCATTGAATCAGATCTAACATACATCTAATAACCTTGAGCAATTTCAAAAGATAGAATCATAAGAACCATGCAAGATAAGCCAACACAAAAGAGATCACCAGAAAATCACAATGTCTTCAATTGTATTGAATCACCAAATTTCAACAACAATTCTAATGTTCTATTATAGCACTTGCTCAAAATGAACTAGCTTCTAACTCTACTCTACTGCCTAATTCGCTCTTGTATCAAAACTATATCTATCTCTATCTGTGTATCTTTATATTACAAATGAGGAAAAATGCCAAATTTATAGGAAACCCCCAAAGCATGTCAGCCTAGCTAGGGTTTACAATCATAAAATAGCCATAAACAAGTCAGCCCAACTAATGTTTACAATAATAAATGGCCACAAAGTAGGTCAGCCAAGAAGAATTCAAAATAAAATAAAATTGCATTAAATGCATGAACTCATCCAGGTCGGCCTGGGATTTACAATGTAACTCGATCCAATGCATGTGAAGGAGAAGGAAAATAATAGGGAAGCACAAATTTCAATGTAGCCCTGTATTAACTACTTCATTCTATCTTTATCTATTTTATCTTGCACCTTCAAGAAGATTCCATCTAAGTTGGCCAAGAGTGGAGTAACCAACACTTTAAATTTCCTCTCTAGGTCAGCCACAGGTGAATTAATAAATACTTTAAACCATCCTTCAATTGAACTAATCTCCTCCAGAGCCTCCTAGACGACGTTGTTAAATTCAGTCTGCACTCAGCAAAAACCACCATCAATAATATCCATTATAACATGAAGATCAGAATTATCCCATCACCAATAATATATTCATCATTCAAGTAAATCTGAGTAAAGATCAAAATCAACCCCAAAATATCGCCAAAGCACAATTTATACACAGTTCAGGATTTTCACCCCTTCGCGAAATCCAGGCCAAGAGGGAAATTCAGGGAAATCCAAGCTAGGCGGATTCCAACGGAATACACATGAAAACACCCATTAGTAACATAATCTGATCATTATCAACCAAAAAACAACATGAGAGATCTCAAAATAGCTCAAATTAATCATAAAATGCATAATCATTCGTTAACAAGTCATTCCATCTCATAATCCTTCATTTTCCACCAAGTTCCAGAGAAATCTGCCCAGGACGGATTTCTGCGAAAACAACCAATAGTCCACAAAATTATGGAAAATGAAGAGACAACTGGAATTTCGGAAAAATCCGGAGGGAGCGGAAATCCGCGAAGCAGGTAAAACTTCAGAAAGCTGCGAATTTTGAGGAAATCAGGAGAAAACGGAAAGTCAGGGAATTCCGGCCAAAGAGGAATTCCGTGAAGATCTTAAAACGCCAAATATCATCATTTTCTCGCGACTTCATTCACTCAAATTGATCTAATGATCACAAATTTGAGGACCCTGGGTATGGAACCAGTTTAACTTGAACCTCCTACAGATCTTCCTTGAATTCTAGGATCATTTGAAAGAAAATTAAGATGAAATGGCAATGCCCTAGGCATGAAACCCTAAATTTTGACCATTAACACACAAAGCAAGATTGGACACAGATAACTTGACTGTTGGGTTCTCACAAAGGTTATTTACATTTCACAAGCAGGCCACCTCATGATGCAAATGAACAAACAAGCTCAGAACTTACTTGGGAAACCATAAATAAAGCAATATTGTGCAACCCAAGCCACGAAATGCCCAAACACACAAGAATTTGAACTCCAAGCAAATCTATAACGCCAAAGCACTACTTACATTCATCAATCAAAAGCAATGAAACATATACATACCATTTGATGAAGTGGAAATCGATCTTAGAAATAACAAATGTTAGTTTATTGGCGCTTAGCAAAGAACAACAATGATAATGCCCAAGAAATCACCACCAAATCCAACAATTTACAAACCCAGTGCCCCAAATCAAGTCCAACATTCAAAGAATAAATTCCTCAACTCAAGAGAATGCAAATGATAAAGCATAGTGGCATAAAGCCCCAAAAATCAATTAAATTCGAAAATTTGATGACAAGATGGAATTCGGAAAAATTTGGTCCAGGCGGAATTCCGTGAAGACTAGAAATTGTCTAACAGTAGTGTAAAGCAGATAGAGTTGGACTTCGAGTGAAATCCAGGAAAATCCAGATGGAACAGAAAATCTTGAAACAAAGAAAAAACCTGAACTTCACTCAAAACTTAGGATTTTCAATATGCAACTTAGGGGAATCACTTAGGGAAGCAAGATAAACATTTTAAGCTCATTCCAAGGCAATGCAAATCCAAACAAAGGGCCAAAATACCAAGGAAAAAAGTGAAAGAGGGTCACTGCTTTCAACGGGGCGTGTGTGCAAAAACTGCACAACATAAACCCCATGGGATCTTTTGATATGTTGCTTAGGATTATGTGGTAAGCCTTTGTGTTCTTTGATAGGCCTCTGTACGGCCATCTTTAAAAGATATCT
Source organism: Sequoia sempervirens (assembly GCA_007258455.2). Classification (NCBI taxonomy): domain Eukaryota; kingdom Viridiplantae; phylum Streptophyta; class Pinopsida; order Cupressales; family Cupressaceae; genus Sequoia; species Sequoia sempervirens. The sequence continues at coordinate 6,321 of VDFB02027320.1, read as the reverse complement.
TAAATTGATTGGTTAGTGAGGGCTACAAGCCTTAAGGAAGGTGTTTGAGTCAAATTGAGGGACTTGTGTTATAAAGAGTTATTTCCTGATTAAGATTGGTCATTTTGAGTTGGATAGGGAGTTTTAACCACCTTGCTTGCATCACAAAGTCCTCTAGATTTTAAAATCAATTGTCAAATTTGCCAAAGTTTTATGAAGGCTCGAAGATTCCTTAAAAATTAAGCCCATGTTCTTTTGAATTTTTTTGAAATATATCGAAACAAATAAGTTATTAATTTGTAGTTTTTGTCCTCCCAACCGGTCCAAAACTAATACAATAAAAAAAATTTGCATGATAAGTTCACTTCAATTTCCTTGAAAAAAATCCTACAAGAATAAGAAGTTGTCTCCCAAATATTATGGCTCATACCAAATCATGCAAAAGATAGGTTGTGTTGCCTACAAGCTTGAATTTCCACCAACAACAAAGATACATCTATTTTTTCATGTTTCTTATTTGAAGAAGTTAATTACAAATAATATCCCTACTCAAACAATATTATCCAAGCTTGATGAAGGAAGAATCATAGTGGAACTAGAGTTTATTCTTCAGAAATGCACAAGGAAGTTAAGGACCAAAACACTCACTCAATATCTCATCCAATGGAAGAATTTACCAATTGAAGATGCCACATGGGAGGATGACGAGTGAGTTCAAAATCATCTAAACTTGGTTAGAATTGAGGACAATGCTTCTCTAAAAATAGGGATTATGTTATTCCCTTAATATTAGAGTACATAGGGTTATGAATAGTTGGCTTATAGATATCATAACTCTTAATTAAGTCATATTATCATTATTATATCATTATTTAGTTAATTAGGTCAACCTAAGTCATATATAGGGTTATCTAAGTTGGCTTTGGTGATATCCAAGGCATAAATAAGGTATATGCAAGAGCTAGTGAATCTTATTTCATCATCATATGGTGAATTATGTTCTTGTAGGAGATATTTGGAGATTTCCCCCCTCGAAGTGGCTTGTTATTCTCATTTTTTACCAAGTACTTGCAATATATTTCCTATTATATTCTTCTATTGTGCAATTTATCTCATTAGAACATGGTTATGTTAAAACCTATACATGATACATGAATTGGATTAGACACAAATATTGAAGAAACCTCTAACATAACTAAAATTCTCTTTATATTTTAATCACCATTGTTGATAGTAAATCAAGTGGTGTTGTGTTCCTATTAGATTTTCCCTAAAAGGGTTGGCCAAGATAAATCTGCTATTTTTATGTGTGTATGGTTTACTTATTATTTTTACTTTAGATTTGAATCAATCTAGTAGAACTCCCCTTGTCTACATTATAACAATACATTTTTCTCAATCAATACAATAATTGGGTTAAAATAGGACAAGACATTCACGCATCTATATCTAACACTTTGTAGGTTCAACATATTAACCACTATTTATACATCAAGATACAACACCACTATTATAGTATGTTTTATTATCACTAACTCGGTCTCAAAGTCTAAGGTGTAAGGAAGTATAAAAAATCAATAATCGAATAGAAAATCCTTATCCAATACTTCATAGCAAGATCATTTTTTTAACTTTTTATACACATTGAGTGAATGGTTTCTAGATGTATTGAAGGTCAATTTTGGTTAGGATGGAATGAAAACCATATTTATGAAATCACACCACCTAGTTATGATTGTAGGAAAGATTATATATTAGACTCTCAAACTCACAAATTATAGCTCTATTAGCTCACTAACCTCAAAAATAGTATGTCATTTCAATGTATATCTCTCTATCACATCAACACATTAATCAAAGTTCAGATTACATATCAAAATTGAATGTAAGCATAGTTGATGCATACTATTTTATTTCAATTGATTTTTTACTTTATGCATTAATGTGCACATAGAATAAGCCTATTCAAATAGGTATCTACTTGGGTAGGTTTCACTTGCATCATGTGACTTGTACTTTCATTATTTGGTGCAATACAAACTACAAGTCATTATATTACCCACTATTATATATTGGTTGTACACTCGCATCTCTTGGTGGTTTATCCTTTATACATCCAACTCTTACTCTCATATGATCATCTCATTGTATTGCACCATCTATTTTGGAATAGAAAATAGATTGCATTCTATAGCCTTTAGTTGTGTATTTTCTTTTATGGCTCGATCTTTGCAATCAAATTTAGGGAGATTTTCTCCATCAAAAAAATTCACAAGTAATTGACTAATTGAATTATTTTCTTGCTCTAATCTACCGCTCTAAATTTTGAATGCTTTGCATGCATGGTGGATGTTCCCTTGGGGGTACCCCATAGTTCCCCTCCCTCGTCCCTTCCTGACTCAACTCTGCACCCCACACATGATTATCCACTTTCCTTGGGGGTCCCTCCTCCTTTTGAGGGTAATGATGGGGCACTCATGATTCTTTCTAGTCTAGGGTCCATGGGTTGGAAGAGTGTGCTTCTCAACTCTCCTCAAAGTTCTATAGCTGAAGGTGATAACTATTAGTCAGTGATTTCAGAATCTTCCTTTCGAACTGAAACCTCTCTCCTAGTCTCTACTATTGATAAAAAAAATTGTCAATGGAAAACACCTTGGTGGGAAATTTTTTCTCTTTCTAACAGTCCATCGATATGGTTTTCCATTGGACAAAAGCTAAATGAGTTTGAAAGGTAGTGTGGATGTTAGTGCCATGGTTGAAGGGTTGTTTCTCTTCAAGTTTACTTCACCTAAGGATTTAGTTCTAATTCTCTCCTCTATTCCATGGGTATATGGTAAACATGGCATATCTCATTGGAAGCCCGGCTTTGACCCTATTATGGATCTTAATAAATCTGCCCCTATTTGGATTTGGTTGTCAAGCTTCTTGTTGGAATACTAGGACGAGTCAATTTTCCAATGCATTTGAGACTTGATTGGCCACTTCATAACTACAAAAATCATTACCAAAATGAGGTTCAGGTTAATGCTTTCCCATTTTTCTGCCAATATAGATATTAATAAAACTCTACCTAACTCTATGACTCTGAGGTCCAAGTTTTCTATGAGAATGCCCTTTATTACAAAAATGCTCCAATCTATGGCACCTCATTTCTAATTGTAATTCCTCAGTCAATCAACTATTAAAAACCTAGTGAACATGTTCTTCCTCGGGAATATCTCACTGCTAACCACCCCTTCAAAGTTGATATCTTAAATATCCTTATGTCCCCTTCCAAATTGGGCCCGACGTCGTTCAAGGTTCGACACCTCCTTTGGATGCTCCTATCAGGCCTATGTTTGGTTTGGACCTCCCAAATGAGGATCTATCTCTAAATGATATACATATTATGGGCTCCCCAGTTCTCCTATTGCCTCAGATAGTAAGAATGCTCAGATGCCCACTTTGGAATTGCTAGCTTGTCTGGTTGCTCAAGGTCTACAAACTATGACCTTGGAAATAACAGACCTAGAAGATGGGGAAATTTATAATCTAATTTTTTGTGATGAGTCTCTTGTTGAATCTATTAGAACCATGTTGATGTAGAAACAATAAAAAACACCCAGACTAACAGCTAACCAAATGGCGTGGATGACTGGTTAACTCCCAAGAAAAAAGGAAAACAAGAAAAGGAAAATGTGGGGGTTGAGACCAAAGCAGGTAGACCTTCCCAAAGGAAAACTAGGAATAGGGAAATGACTAAGGAGATTTCTATTGGAAAACAAAGGATGTTGGAAGTGTCCCTAAAAAAATATTTCTAAATGAAGTTCCTCTCTTGGAACATAAGAGGGATCAACAACCCACACAATTAGTTGGCTCTAAAAAACTATATTTGGGAGCACAAGATTTACATTCTATTATTACAAGAAGTTAAGATGAAAAAAATAAACTTTGAAATGATTACTAAGAATTTTTGGCTCAATACCCACTTCTTGATCAACAACGCCTCTAGTACCTCAGGGGGTCTTGTTGTTATGTGGATTATGAATAGGTTGTGTGGCTCTAAACTATTCCAAACCAAACACAGCTTGGGTGTTTAGTTCTCTAATGTTGGGTTATCGTGGATATTCATCAATATCTATGCCCCTAATGTGAGGAATTCCAAGAAAAGCCTCTAGCTTGAACTTTGTGATTGGATTTTGGGTAATAAAGAGGCTCGTTGGTTGATTTCCAAGGACTTCAACTCCCCCCTCTACCCCTCTGAGAAGAGTGGGGATTGATTGATTACACTAATAGTATGGCTAACATGGTAGACCTATTGAATACTACAAGGCTTATTGATATAGACCTTCAAAGCCAACCCTTCACTTGGACTAACAAAAGGCTTGGGTAAAATATAATACAGGTTAGACTTGACCATTTCCTTTTCTCCCCAAACTAGGCAACCCTCCATATCTCCAACTTGAGGGCTCTTCCAGGAACAATGTATGACCATAACCCTCTCTTTCTTTATTGGGAAGATAACTCTATTATTGGTTCTTACCCTTTCAAATATGATATCATGTGGATCTTCTACTCGAACTTTAAGGACAAAATTTCCACTTGGTGGAATATTCCCATTCATGGATCTCCTATGTATCGCATCTCTCGAAAGCTCAAAAATATCAAAAATATGGGGATAGGCTAGAACAAGTAGGTCTTTGGTGATTTTTTTCACTAGAAGAGAGACCTGATGGCTAAACTCAAGGATATCTAGGTCAAAATGGTGATGTGTGTGATCAGACATGCCAACTTGAGAAGGTTACTGCACTGATTGGGCTAATGTTCTTAAAAGATAAGAATTATTTTGGAAACACAAGTCTAGAATAAAATGGTTAAAGGAAGGGGATTGTAACTCTGTATTCTTTCATATTTCAACTCTCAAACACAAGAAAATGAAGTAGATGAAGAAGCTAAAATATGACCTTGGGACTAAAGGCACTACCTCAGCTCAGATTGGGTTTATGGCCTCTACCCACTTTCAACAGTCTTTCTTAGCACCTATTATTAATCCCACTAATACCTTGTATGATCAGCTATTGGAAAACACCCCCTCTATTTCAACTAATATTGATAATGCTTCTATTCTTAGGCCTATCACTCTTGATGAAGTCGAGTTGATTGTTTTTAGCATGGGGGCTTTCAAAGCCCCTAGGCTTGATGGATTCTCATCAGCCTTCTTCTAGGAATTTTGGGATGTTGTAGGAGAAGATGTCTTCCTTGATTCTAAATACTTCTTCAAATTCAATAAACTCTTGAAACAACTCATGAACCATACTTTTATAGCTCTTATCCCCAAAAATGTTCACGCAAAAATTATGGCTAATTTCAAGCCCATCAACTTATGCAATATCATCTATAATTTTTTTCTCTAAAATCCTTGCCAAATAGTTGAAACCCCTCCCATAGAAAATTATTAGCCCCTTTAAAAAAATCTTTGTCCCCAACCGCCAAATTTTGGATGTTGCCATCTCCACTCATGAAATTATACATTCTATAAATAGATGTAACAATGCGAGTGTGGACTTTAAACTTGACATCTCTAAAGCATATGATAAAGTCTTTTGGAAGATTCTTGTCAAAGTTATTGCTAAGTTTGGTTTCAATCAGTCAATCAATTGGTTATAAACCTCATTAATGAATGCATTTCCACTATCAAATATTTTTTTCTAGTTAATGGGGCGCCCTATGGTTTCAAGGCTAGTAAAGGGATTAGAAAAGGGGATCCCCTTTCTCCTTATCTTTTCATTATGGTTGTTGATGTTTTAATCCATAATATTTCAAAACTGATAAATGAAGGTATTATCAAGAGTGTTAAACCTGCTACCTCTTTGGACCCCTTAGCTATACAACAGTTTGTGGATGACACAATCCTCTTTGGGAAAGCCTTGGTTGTGGAAGCTAGGAAATGGAAGTGTTGCCTCAAAAATTATGCTTTCAACTCTAGTCAATGCATAAACTATAATAAAAGCATGATTTACTTCTTTAACACCTCTCAACTCCTTCAAGATAAAGTCACTACTATCTTGGGTTGTGAGAGTCCCCCTCTTCCTATTTTGTATCTAGGTCTTCCTCTAACTATTAAGGAAGTCACCCCTAATTTTTGGAATTTGGTGTTGGAAAGAATGCAGAGAAAGTTGGTTGGGTGGAAAGTTTCCATCTTGAGTCATGCTAGTAAGTTGCAACTCCTAGTTTTTTCTCTTCAATGGATCTCAGTGTACTTCCTATCCCTATTTAAAATCACAAGATATATAGCTGAGAAACTGGAAATAATCCAAATAAACTTTCTCTGGTTAGGTACTAAGGAGAAGAAGAAGTTGACCT
>VDFB02027318.1:0-42348 GCA_007258455.2 Sequoia sempervirens | reverse complement strand
AACATATATAAGGTATTATAAAATGGCTTTGCTTCTGTGATGGGAGATAATGTACCCCAAATAGGTGGCCTGGCAAGCTTGGAACTAAAAGGTCACATTTACATTTTACCTTTCATATATTTCACACTTTCTTAGGGTGATAACAAGCTAACATGAAAATCTGAAATCAAAATCAAAGCACATTCACTACAACATCATATAGCTAGTCTAGTAATGGAGGTGGACACTATGAGTAGGTATCTATAGTAATGCTAATACAAGTATAGGAGAGAGTCAAGAATCTAAATAAGTATTGATGGATAAGAAAAGAAAGAAATGATACAATGAAAACAATGACATTTGTATAAAATCATAAAGGTAGTCACAGTGACAGGTGAAAAATCCATGAAAGAATAGTCCAACTCCTACATAAATGCCTTGATTGAAATTTTTTTTCAAGAACACATTAATAGAATCCTCATATAATGCTTGAGCCCTACACAATCTAAAAGCAACATTAAATTGTGCTACCCAATATAATGCTTGAGCCCTACACGATCTGAAAGTAGCATTAAATTGTGCTACCCAATTCATAAATTGATTAGAAATGACATTTGATAAACTAACCTCTTCAGATTGGAATAATAAGTAATGAAAAGATCGCATACATTGACAACTAAGCAGTGTTCACCTTCAGCTAGGCTGAATATGTAAAGGAAATTAAATCATATTCACATTCCAGAAATTAAAAAATTAATGAAATTGTGGCAAGTAATTTACCTCAAGATTTTGGTCAAATTGTGTCGTGTTGTGAACGATGTTGTTGAGGAATATGGGTGAAACCTTACACACAAAATATTGACAAATGAGATGACCCACCTATCACCCTTCAGTTGTTGTTTCAATCTATTCACATTAAACACAAGTAATTCAAAAAATATGATAGTTTGAAGGTCATTTTGATCACCACATAAAAGAAGGAGGTCAAGGACAAGCATATGTAGCCTAAAATTACTTTGAATTGGAGCTTCCATAATAGCAATCGACACACCCATACAACCCTAAACAAGTCACCACACTCTGTCACTATATACTGACAATGTATGAGCTCCCACTTTGAGCACAAAAAAACTATAGACTATCACCACTATCCATAAACAACAACTCACTGACACCGTCCACACTGTCCATTCCACCATTTCACTGTCCACCATAGACAAACAACAACTCACTGTCACTGTCTGATAGCTATCTTAGGGAGGTTCTTGAAATGCACTATTTGATACCAAGACTATGAGACAAATTATATCAAGGGCATCAGAGAATAAAGAATTTGGGGGTTACAGTTTTTGAAGAAATCCTTTACCTTGCTGGAAAATTGCGCAGACTGTTTCTCTGAATGTAGGATTTTGAAGCTATACAAATTATTTCTAAACCATTTCATCCTCTCTTCCTATGTCACATTGAAAGGGGGCCTATCTAAGCTGGGACTAGGCAAGTTGATCTTCACCTAAACTTGCTCCTTATGTTTTCCTAAAAAGCTCCCTTTGCCTGCGGCGGGCTTATTATTCAAAAGTATTGGAAATTTACCTTAATTAGAGCAATAAATACCAGCTAGGTAATAAGGTTTTATAATAGGGTTCAAAACGTAGAGACCAAATACAGGTATAAATTACTTCAAACTACTCCTTATAGACCATTGTGGCAGAGCAATCTATTGAGTGAAACGTCTCCGAAGTGCAACTCAAGTCAAAGCAAAATGTGTATATGGAAGGAAATCAATTTTCTTTTCCTGAAGACGACACCAATTGGGTACTAAGGTTTTAGGCCTTATTTGCAAATGCATATCAAATTCAGTTAGGTATCATGGTGTTTAAGTGTTAAATGCGAATGGATTCACGGAATGACTTTAATTTTCCTTTCCTGAAGACAAACCCAATTGCCTTCTCTTTAGCTGAAGGAAAATCCAGTTGGGTATCATGGTTTTGAGCCTTGTTTTCAAATTCATCCATTAATGTCCACTAATTTTCTTTTCTTGATTACAGACCCAGTTTGACTATCATCACTTTGGAACTTGCTTCCAAATGGATGCGTGGAAGGACACTAGTTTTCTTTCCCTGATTACAAATCCCGTTTGGGTTGATGGTTCCGTGCCTTGTTTGGAAATGAGTGTCCACAATCCATGGCACAGTATAAAATATAAATTGAAAGAATAATTAATTAGAATTTTTTTTAAGAAAACATTTTCGTAACAGAAGCTTTCTTATTAATTAAAATAAACCGTGGAAATATCAAACAATAATGTAGATGTCAAAATATAACATTTACCTTTTGAAAATTGCAACTTTGGTCTTCTGCTTCCCATAACACCTAGTTATAAGACATCTATTGGCAGTAGTGTTGATGGTGTTTTTATGCACTTTTCAACACAGGTAATGCATAGATGCACTACCTCTCTTGAAAGACAATCTCCCACAATCGAATTGTAGAACACTATCCCAAGGTCTCTCGGATGTCAGGTCATGACAGTGCTTAGATACCTGAGTAGTTTGATGTGATTTACTAGAATCACAAGGCGGTCTTACAGAAAATACAAAGTGTAGGCACAAAGCATGAAGTTGGATCTTGAAAAGGAGTTCTTAGGATAAAAGAAATTATGTGTTGGCTGTAGGTTCAAACAGCGATCTTGAACTCCTTCTAGTTGCTAGATTTGGCTTTACAAAGTGCAATGAACCTTGGTATTGTTCAGTTTCTAAAAAAAGTGAAAAAGGGGCGAAGGGAAGGAGAAGTTCCTAAGTCTGAAGCTTGCAATGAATAGTGACAATGGAGTTCCTACAATGGACAATCCTTCAAACAATATCCCACTTAACCAGGGATTTCACAGTATCATGGAAATTATGCTATCTTCTAAGGGCTGCAGATATTTCATCCTCCATCCACCATATGCATGCATGAATTAAAGATAAATGTTTGGGGCAGCTTCAAATCAAGTCCAGACTAACTTTGCACAGCTATCTACCTTCAGCAAATAGCAAAAAGTATGGACTAAGGGATCATCAACAAAGCAGGAATTTTCATAAACACCACACAGCATTCCTAAGATTCAACTAAATACAGCAAACAGCCAACTAAACAACCATGAAATCTAAGCTAAACATCTAATATTGGAGAATGAATCAAATGACAAGAAAGAAATCAAAGAAATACACCAAGTCAATGATATTTCTTATAAATTTTTGCAGCATGCCTTTACAACAACTCAACTCTCCCTTTGCAAATGAGAGGAGTCCTCTATTTATAGTTTCCAAAAAGTTAAATGAGTGGCCAAGATTCATTCTCATTATGTGGCCAAGATTCATTACAAAATAGGGTTTCACCTACCCCCAAATAGATTTACAATTTGAAAACATTCTTTGTCCCTTCCCTATTTCGTCATCTAGTGGATGACACTATTGCTCTTTTGTCCTGTAGCTAATTGTTGTTTTCTTGACTGTAGCTACTTTTCAGGGAGGTCTTCTTCCTTGGCTGGGCTATCTTCTTGCTCCTCAGAAGCTGCATGTTCAATGTACTTGAGGATGACGGCCTGGAGCTTATCTACCTCGAGGATCTCGCATCTTAATGCCTGGTAACTCCATTCTTTGGCATTCTCTTCCAGCCACTTCCAGTCCTCATCATACTTCGAGCCTTGGTCCCTGAATAGATCTGATCGATGGAAGGCACGGGCAGCAAAACTTAGGAATTCCGTGGTGACTTCTTCGGCTGTTTCGTCCTTCATCTTCTCTTGGAAGTATGACTTCACCTTTTCGGCATCTATTTGCACCGCGGGAATATCATAGCCCACCATCAGCTTAAGGTACTCAGTGCATTCTGCCTGGATTTCCTTGATCCACGCAATATTCGGATCCACTCTGCTCAGGATTTGCTCCAGCCTGTCCCTTCGATTGTCGAAGTCTCTGCGCCACACATCCACTAGCCAATGATCTTCTTTCTTCAGCTCTAGCTTTTCTTCCCATGTGCTCTCTGGCATCTGAAGGATGGCTTCAACCTTTGGGAAGGCGAAGTCATAAATCACAGGGAAATTGGTGCAGAGCCTTCACATGCTTTCCAGGGATTGGGTCAGGTCCAAGAACTTATTGGCTGTCTGAACAGCCATGCCGATTCCCACGTTTCCGATGCTCACGACCCGTTGGAACCAATCCTCAGTAGTCTTCTCTAAGTTTTTCCTTCTTTCCAATTTATCTATCTGTTCCTTGGAGAGCAGTTGCGATGCGGCAGTGGAGGTGGTAGGCAGGTCATCCACTAAGGACCATTGCTGGATATAATCCGTTAGGGCAGCAACCTGCGCCTTGAGCTCATCTTTGGTGACCTTGTCTTGCTTGATTAGGTGCACCACCGTGGCCACTGACTCCTCCAGATGTTCAACCTTCTACTCCCTAGTCGCTGTCCCTAGGTCAATGGTGGAGATATCGTAGCTCACTCCGGTCTGGCCAATTGTAGGCGTCGCAACTTGCGCTGCTCGGGAGCTAGAAGCATCCATCGTTATCTTGGAACAGACCTTAGGCTTCTTCTCCTTCTTTTTTGTGGTTAGGGATCGAGCCAAGATGGCCTCCAATCTTGCCCTTGGGTCCTTCAGAACAGGAGTAGTCTTCTCCAGTTGCTTCTCCAACCAATCAGGCATGGCAGATTTATCCTTGGGTGCATCATGGCTGCCCTCACCCTTTTCAGTTATACGCAAGACTTCTACCTCCTTTTCCTTTCGGGGCTCTTCCTTCTCCTTGGTAGCTTCCTCCTCCTCGTCGGAGTCTCCATAAAACACGAGGCGTTTGACGGGCAGCCTGGTGGACAATATTCAGGTGGGATCTTCTTCCTTAGCTGCCTCTTCTTCTTCCTTCTCCTCAGTAGCCTCAGCCTCGGGGCTCTTCACAACATGGGTCTCGGCCTTCGATAAATCCTTTAGCGGCTGCTCCTCCGATGGCTACCCCTCTTCAGTAGACGGTGACTTTTCTGCCTCCTCCCTGATGTTTTTCAGTTGCTGAGTCGACTCCTCCTCAAGGTCCTCATCAAATATTTGGATGACCTCCTTGGCACCCGAGCCATCCTCTTCATCCCCACTCTCGGAAGAGCCTATCTCTTCTTCCTCATAGGCCACCTTGTCGATGGTTCGAGGTTCGTACTCGGGGTGCTCATGATATTCATTGGCCTCTTCCTCAATAGGCTTCGAGGCTTCCCGTTCCTGCTCCTCCAACTTCTCTGATATTTGCATTGTGGCCTCCATGGCTGGTGGCCCTGTTGGAGGTTGTGAAGGCTGAGCCATCGCGAGGACTTGGGCAAGGGCTGCTTGGAGAGCTGGATTCATCAGTATTTGTGAGAGCTCATGGGGAAGTTTCTGCATATGTTTGGTGAGGGCCTCAGGCATGGCAGTGAAGGGAATGGGCGATGTAATTGTAGCCAGAGGGAGGGATGTAATAGGTGACATGGCAGCAGAAGAAGAAGGGGAAGTGGTCATGCCGGAAGAGGAGTCAACGACGATCACCGACCCAGCCGTGGGCGAAGGGGCGAGATGGACAGAGATGTCCACTGCCAGCGAAGATGAGGCGACCATAGCCTGAGAAGCGGGTGGTGCGCTAGAAGGGGCAGGGAGAAGCAAGGTAGGCTACAATTCAGTTGTTGTTACCATCTACTTGAGCCTCTTGGGAGATGAGCCTCTCGTGTCTTTCTTTGCTGGCTCCGTAGGGTCTGCAGATTGTGCTGTCTCTGTTCCCTTTCTCTTTTGAGACCTAGTGACTGGGGGAGACTTAGATGTCTCACCAGCTGATGTGGTGGCGGCAACGTCCTCTATGGCACTGGGCTCGTTCTTGAGCGCCTCATACATTAGGACCACTCCTTGTTGTTTCAGCTGGGCCACTTGCCCATCTACCCACTCCTTAGTGCGCGTTATGATTGGCTGGGTGATGGTGCCTAGGTCATTGACCTTTTGCTCGTCCCAGTCTATGGAGGGGATTGCCAGGTTGGCAACTGCCGAGTACCTTAGATGCATAAGGGTGGACTCATCTTCCTCGAGTTGGTCTGGTACCTGGATCAGTTGCACTCTTCTCAGGAACTGTACGGTCATGTGCATGTAGTGCCTCATGCGTACCTCCTTGTCATCTTTACAATCCGCCCAGAAGTCTTCAATATGGTATTTGTGGGCGTATGCCGGCCCTAGCGCTTTCCTAACATGACCATGTGGGTCCATCTGTGGGCGAGCCATGTACCATTCAAAATTGTATTCATTGAGCTCTTTCTCAGAGTTGCCGGTGCATTGAGATGTTTGCAGTCGGTACAGGCCCTAGTCGAGGGTCATGGGATATGGGATCCCTGCCACGTGCTTGTTGCCGAAGATTGTCTGAATGTGTTGGAGCTGCCGGGAAAGTTCTAGGAGAATGATCCTGTCGTTTGGGTATCTTGGCAACTTGTTTGGCCTTTCCATGAATCCCTGGGCACGGATGTAGGTAAATTTGGGGAACTGGATATATAGGAAGGCGTACTCCTTCAGGAGTACCCTGGTGCTGTGGGAGACTCTCCTTTCGAAGTCTCCGGTGATCAATCTGATGATGTGGCCTATGAAGGCGTCATTGACCCGGCAGTACTCCTTCTTGAAGTTACGGTATTGAAGTTGAGGGTACTTGTCAAACGGCTTGAGCCCTCGCCTATGTTCTTGATCTGGTGCCATGAATAGCCCATTGTATTGCCTCTAGCCCGCCAGGGAGTATACCAAGTAAGAGGTCATATAGAACTTGGAGCTCTTCTTGACATTTACAAACTGCTCGTGGAAGCAATTGTTGATAATGCCTCCCCAGTCGAATGAGGTCTTGGTGTTAACATCTTTGTTCCCTCGTAGGATCTGCTCAATGTAATATTCCATCCATTCTTGGAAGTAGGCGGCTGCCAGGAGACCCATGACCCTGCTTAGCATGGTCACCAAGTCGTGATAATCTTCATGGAAGTCGCTGCAGAACAGCTCTTGGGGAACCTTTGCAGCGCTGCCCTGTCTCTCCTTAAGCCAGTAAAGGTTAATAGACTTCTTGCACCCTAATGGACTGGCATCCCACGCCGCCTGACACTGTTCCAAAGTGGGGACCTCCATGTGTGGGAATGTGGGAATGTGGAATTTTTTTGTGATTCCTTCTGGCGACATGTCGGCGAGGATGTTCCCCTCCTTATCCACAATTGTTTTTGTGTCAGCTTGGTAGGCTTCTCGGCAAGCCATTACTAGTTCGGGTGCGATGAGAGAGGGAGGAAAGCTGGCAGCCTTGGCTATTCCACTTTGTCGTATGAGTCTGGCATTCTTCGTGGTAGGGTTAACCTTGACCCTCTGGGTGAACTCATCTATGTTCACTTGGCCGATATTGGTAACTGAGATTTCTTTCCAGTCGGTCGAGACCTTTGACTGGAGGGGCTCACCCTAGAATTGAAACTTCATCTGATCCTTATCTTTTTTTCCTCGAGCGCTCCTTCCAGATTTCTTCCCCTTGTCCTTTTCGGCGGAGGCCCCTGAAGTTCCTATGTCGATTCCATATATCCTGTAAGCAAAGGGCGAAGTTAGCACAACAAAACATCAACAACGTTAATGTTAGTCCACATTGCGAGCATATCATCTAAATAACCGTTCAAATATATTATAAATTTTATCCTCAGATGATATCGATTTCATTTTAGAGCATTTGGACAATCCGGGCCCGGAGGGCCGGACTTCCCTGGTAGGAATGCTGCCAGGAAGGGAAAACAGACTGAAAGTTCCCAGAGACCACCCTTTGTCAAATTTCAATGTTTTAGGAGGCCCATGATGGAGAACAGCAAATTTTAGGAGATGGGTCGAAGTCAGATTGTGGTTTTGAGCTTGTTTGGATCGATTAAATCGGCACCAGAGGTTTCAAGCCGGAAAGCGGTTAAGGGGCGGCCGTTGGGGATGGCGAACAGCGGGCAGAAGTCTGGCCGAGGAAGTCTGGCGGCGGAAGTCTGAGGGCCGGGGCCCGCGAGGCCAAAAGACAGCCAGTATGGAGGGTATGACATTTAGGCATAGCGGCATTCGGACCTCCGGGGCCCGGCGGTCGGGAGGATGCAGCACGAAGGCCGCCGTGATGTTTTCGGCAATGGTTTGAACAGTGGCGGCGAAGGACGGCCCGGGACCCGGAGGGGGGAGGACAAGAGCTGGAGGCTGCCGTAAGATTTTTGTAATGTTCGGGCGACGGCGGCGATCCGGCTCCCGGGGCCCGGAAGGCGGGCCAACGCGGGGTGACGGCTGCCTTATGAATTATGCGCCGACTCGAACGGCGGCGGCGGCGGACTCGGGACGGCCGGAAGAGCGAGATGACAGCCGTGAGGTTTTCGACATCGATCGGGCGGAGCGGCGGTGAAGGATCCCGAGGCCCAGGGTGGGCAATCGGTAGGGTTCCACCGTGGATGACGGCCGGGCCCGGTCGGTCCCGGGCAGTCGGCAAAGTTTAGGCTACATTCAGAAGGCCAAGGGAAGGGACCCGGAGGGTGGGCGGCCGATGCGACTTCACCAGGAAGCCCGCCCAGCCAAATGGAGAAAAATGGCCCAGAACCGACCGGGGCCGAGGCACGAAATGGAGGCATCTGGTTTCAATTCACGGTCAAGGTGAGATCGGGGTCCGACCGTCGTGAGGCGAGTAAGGTGGTTGGGCGGTGAACTTGAGGCATTCGGGACTAATCAGCCGACCCGAGGCAGTCGAGAGAAGCATGGCATGATACCATACCCTGAAATGGGATGGCGAAAGAGGACCCAGGCCACAGGGGGCGGTCGCCGCTTGTGAAGAAACAGTAAGCGCCTTGCTGCCAGGCCATCAATAGTTTAGGATTTTCTAAAACATGGGTAAGGGGCGCCACGGGGTGTTCTTCCATTTGCTTCGTTTTGACCATTTATTTAATTTATTAAATTTCCCCAAAATGACGAAAATTCACGGGAGGGTAGATGGTGACGACTTACCTCGAAAACGCTAAGTGGGGAGGCGCGAAATTCACCGGGGATCGACGGAGTGCGGTTGATGGCCACAGTCATGACGCTATCGATCGTGATGTGCTCCGGATGCTCGGCTCTGCAATTCGCTTCAACTCGGATTGTGATAATGATTTTGGCGGGCCGAGCATTATATACCCCAGGCGCCATTAATGCGCTCATTAATTGCAGGTACGGACGCGCCAAAAGTTGGTGGAATTTGAAATTGAATCGGTGGCGGCGGCGGAGACCTGGGGCCCCAGGGACGAAGAGCGATATGGAGGACTTGAAGTTTTTAACGGTGAAAAGCAGACCTGTGGGGGATGGATCTGAAGCCGCCCGGGTTCACCGCCGAGATATTTATGCACAAGGGCGGCGACGAGCAAGGCCCATCGGGCTCGAGCGGCGACCCGGAGTCCCGACGGCGGCGTCTCGGGTGGTTGGACACGCGGACTTCGGGGCCGAGGCCGGCCGAGCCGCCCGCCGAGACGTAGTGCGAACGGGTGGTAGCAGGGGGGGGAGGGGCGGAAAGCCCGGGGGGGCCACATAGGGTGGACGCAATGGGGAAGCCCGATAAGGGAACCCCGGAGGGCCAGGCCCGGAGGGGCCAGGCAAAGCCAAAATGCCGAAAAGACCCCCGAGGCCCACTGAGGGCAGCAAAACCCTAAAAGCGAAGGCATGGTCGATTTATGATGAACCTTGGAGCAACATCGACCATGCGGAACATCAAAAAAAGAGGGGCACACAAAACGAGGCAGCCCCAAAAGACCCGACAAGGCGAAAGAAAAGAGGGTCCCTGTTCCGAACGGGGCGTGTGTGCTAAGGGCACAACAAGTAGTAATGGTGACATAAGGTACACATACATTGAGGGAGTATAAAGTATAGAAACAATGACATCCTCCCATCTCTACTCAACACCCACCAGTGCTCATACAAAATTTCGTTGGCCTTTGAATTGAAATTTCCCTTTTTAAGCTAACTGCTATAGTACTGAGATTTATATTGAGATTTCCCTTTTTGAGAGTGTCTTTTTAAGCTGAAGTAGAGATTAATGCTCTAAGAAGGCTAAGCGGTGGAACTGGAGAACCGCTGTGAATGCATTGAATGCGTTTCTTCACAAATTGTTAATTGTGGTTCAACTGTCTAGAAGATTTTGTAGGAATGATAGTTGGGAAGATTTTTCAACTATTCAAAATTTAAAGATTTCACAAGAACAACAGTTTCAATTGCCGGGAAGATTTTTCAACTATTTAGAATTTATTTTCAGGCCTTAGAGTTCTCAGGTGTGAGACTTTTCTGGTGGGAAAGCCCACAATAAAGAGCCTATCAGCTAAATATGCAATGTAGTTGCTGAGATGATGTTAATTTCTACTTGATTTTGATTTTGACTTTAATTTCTATATAGTAATTGGCGGCATTAATTTCTAGTAGGTGGGTTTTCTTTTTCACTTACCATTTCTCATGACTTTGTATTCAGTAGTTGCATTTGAATTTTCATTTTTCAAGTATGAAAATTAAATCCAGAATATTTATCTAAAACAATCTCCATAATTCTATTTCCTCTTTAAATCAATCTCTAAACAAAATCTCTCTTATATCACCCATGTAATCATAATATTAAGTTAAATCTCAACTTAAACCTCACTTAAATACTCTGCGTGGCTCTACATATGAAAAATTTCATGTGTATCACAAGATACCATCAAGTGCAATGAATTTCATATTTTCAATTGTCTATTTATACACTAAGCATAATAGAAAATTTTCACTCACCTAGATTAATAATTCATAAATGATAAGAAGGGAGATATATAGAAGAAAACAACTAACCCTTCTACACTAACCATAAGCATCCTAATATTTGTTCTATAGATGACTTCAATCATAATGTCATAACATATCTTTACAGTTTTCTTTTCCTGGCACCAACCCTAAAAGGTTATGTAATGAGTTTATTTTTATTTATTCACTTATACCAAAAGACTGCTTGACTAAAACACACCACACATGATTGAGTATAGAAAGGCTCAACAACACACTCATCAACTATATCTACTGCATCAAGAAAAATATCTCACTTTCAACAACCATTTTTTGTAGAAGGATTGATTGCACTTTGCTCATCTATAGAGCCTCTTGTAGATAACTAGTCATATATGTGAGCTCCCTCTGTAACCATTCAAAGTCCTCTTTGAAGTGGAGCACTAGTGATGCCTCATTCACTAAATGCTATGCCACATTCTTGCCAAGCTTTCAAACAACTCTATTGGAAACTACAATAACAACCTCTGATACCATATGAAGGGATAAATCTAGATAATATTATTTGATGAAAAATACAATGTTTATACAATAGAAAATATAATGGTTCTACAACCACACCATAACTGTCAGCATAACTACACAACCAACAATAACTTAAGCATTGTAATATAAAAAGTAATTATAATGCTAACAATTACAAAATGAATATGATTGCAAGGAACATTAAATTTAGGAATATTTTGATTTGGATTTTGAAAGGAATCAACATTCACATCAAAATCAAATAGGATAACTGCAAGATAATGGGTCTATTTTTTGGCCTTATTTCCATTTTTTTCATCTACACACACACACACACACATACATAGAATACTCTTAAAAAATATTAATGATATTAAGCAATTCTATGCATTGAAAAATTCATTAATTTCCTATCGCATATCCTAATCATGTTATAAACACAATAATTTAATTCCATGCATAAGGTGCTTAATGAATAATTCATTGGGGTGCACCATAAAAGGATAAATAATGAATTGAATGGAGTTTGAATAAAAATGGGCCATGACATGAAATAACTAGGTATTTATATGTAATTAATCTAATTTCCCAAAAATCAAATCTTGATAATTGCCATTTGGAATTTGAAATTCAAATAATAAAATAACAACTCTGACATATTAAAATTTGAAGGTAAAATAGATGGACCAAGTTACCTAGGGTACCATTGTCCTAGCCCTATTTTGTGGGGTGTAAAGTATCGAGAAAAAAATATTAAATGTTTTCCTTGGTTTTGTGTATGGTTTTTCTTGATAAATATCCAAATGGGTGATGGAAGACATAATTTAGGACATTAGATGTACAATTAGGTTGATGCACATAAGTTGAAAAAAATCTAGTGTGAAATATTCAAGGGTGATAATTTATGATGCTACATTTAGCCCCACCTTTAGTGAGTATGAACTTACACTCATACTCACACTAAAGTAGAAAATATGTCATGATGGGTTTGATTGTCTCAGTGTTGGAGAGATAGGATGTCAATGAATCTAAGGGGATTGCACAAGCCTCCAAAATTCAAGATCCCATGGTAAACCAACAGAGAGACAAGAGAACACACATGCATGTAATGCATCAAGAAAATATAAAACATGAATGACAAAAATAGAACATAGTACACTACACAATGAACAATGCCATAAAAACAAAATGAAAACTTGATACAAACATAAGAAAACATATATGAACACAATGCAAGATTAGTACGAAGAGGATTCAAGTTAGTAAAGCAAAGAGACCTTAGTCTTAAATTTATCTCAAGTACCAAATTTCATATCTCAAATGTATGTTAGAAAAAGTGTACTCTCATGAGGACTAGCAAGTTGTATTATGCCAAATCACTCACGAGCTACATGGATCTACTAGCTAGCAAGCTACATTATGATAGGTGTCCATGCAATACGATGGGTTCCACAAGGCTAGCAAGCTATGTTATGCTAAGAAACTTATGAAATACATGGCTCCACCGACAACCAAGTTGTGTTATACTTGGTGGCAATGTTAAAAAGGGTGCTCAATTTCATGAACTAGCAAGTTTTGTTATGCCAAATACATGGATTGTTTGGAAAAATATTTTGTCTTAACG
This sequence comes from Sequoia sempervirens, assembly GCA_007258455.2. Taxonomy (NCBI): domain Eukaryota; kingdom Viridiplantae; phylum Streptophyta; class Pinopsida; order Cupressales; family Cupressaceae; genus Sequoia; species Sequoia sempervirens. The sequence goes on along the minus strand of VDFB02027318.1, from coordinate 29,461 downwards.
TACAAGGGACAAACAAAAATCACCTCAAGTGGTGCATAAAATTTTAATGTCCAGGATGATGAATTGAAATCACCTTTAAGGGTGTATAAAATTTTAACATCCAAGGGGACGAATGAAAATCACCTCAAGAGGTGCCTAAATTTTATCTTCGTTGAATGTTGTGATAACTGGGTTTTTGTATCTTGTCAATTTGTAGGATTTGAATGCAACAATGAAAACATGATCTTCAATATTCCTCCAATCTTCCTCAGATCTAAAACCTACACATTCAAAGAGAAAGGAAGGGTTGTGTCATATAGGGGCTTGCCTCAGTTAAATCTCGTGTTGGTGTTTCCATCACCACAATGGCAAAGTTGATAAAAGAGAGCATATTCTTTTGAGGGATAGAGGTTAAATGAAAAATAAATGATGAATCAACAATGGAATGCAACTCAACACTCAAATCTCATTTCCTTGAAAGATTGAAGTCATGCAAATCACCTCAAGACTTCATTACAATTTGGCTTGATTTCTTGGAAGACCTACAAGGGTTAGTCCTCATAAACAAAATGATCTAGCATAAACATGAACAAATTCACATAAAACTTGAAATGGTGCTTCAATATTAAATTGTTGCAATAAATCTTCTCTTAACTTCTCTTGAATTGATAATAATTTCTTGATAATCCTCTTGATTCAAATATTTCCACTTCTTGTACCTTATATTTTTTTTATTAAGAGGGATAAATCCTTTTGATGTAGAGCTATGAGCCGGTGAGGTTACAAATGGGGGGCCTCATCCCCAATATAAATTCTCAACAATTACACCCCAATGGGGTTTGAACCTTGATGGAAAGAATAACAACATAACAACTTAACCATCACACAATTCCAATATTGGCTCTTACTCCTTAGATTTTAAATGGTGAAATGACTAGGTATTTATATGCAATTAATCTAATTTCCCAAAAATTAAATCCCGATAGTCAACATTTGACATTTGAAATAGTATGACTAGTCACATGATATAACTTTATGAATAAATATGCTATGTTATATTTTCACATATGTGTACATATATTCAATGACCCTTGTATATTTTCATCCTATTCCCATCATCCCTTTCCATATATCTCACATTTGAGGTAGTGTTTGATATCGTGCTTTGGAAAATTCTTTTGGCATCCTCCTATTTGTACAAATGCAATTTACTAATGTTCCTCCCTCTCTAACATATCCCTCTATACCACCATTTTGATGTGCATGTATTGTCACACATAAAATAATAACTCAAAGATCTCCCCTACAATACAACATAAAGGAAAAAGAACTTATCTAACTGACCATTGACACACTCTAGTTAAACCCCTAGCCATTGTGATACTCATGTCCTATCCCCTATCATTTTCCTTCATCAAATAATTTGTTCCCAACATTAAACATTTACCGTCACCTTACTATATGTTTTAACACTTTGAAAAATGATACCTGCAATCAACATATAATATTAATTTATTTAACATTTTTTTATTTCACTTAAAATTATTTTCTATTTATAAACACAAAATTAAATTTATTTGAAAATAATTTTATTTTAAATATATTCAAACTCTATTTTACTTTTTATGTATAGTTCACGATATAATTCTCTATCACAGTTAAAATCCTTTTAATGTACTAATTAAAACCCTTGTTAAGAGATCTCTCGTAAATAAAATGCACATGATATACCTGAGGTTCCCCAATTTAGACAAAGGGATTGGAAGACAAGCCCACTGCCTATTTGTAAGTGCTCTTGTGCAACAAATCATTTAAAACAATGCTCAGCTCGCTATCGTAGGCATAGGGTTCTTTTCCTCACCCATAAAACTCAAACTCTCCATGGCATAAGTATGTCCCCCGCTGCATTTCACATATTCATGATCAATATCACAGTTCAATTAACCACATATTTAATCTTGAAAGAAACTCAAACCTACTCTAGCCACATTTTGCATATTCTAGAGAGTGTCGATCTGGAACACAACATGCTAAGAGAGTTATTTTCATAGTGTTTAAACACATTTTTTCTACATGGTAGGGCTTAAACAACACATGCTAAACATTAAAAATTGACTGGTGTGTGTTGTCTCATGTGGTCCCCTCTTCTTATTTTCATTTTCATTGGCTGACAAATCTTATTGTAATCTCCATTGTTCTTGAATCTGCTTTACTCATTATCTAGTCCCAATCATTTGTGAGTTGTCTTTACTCTTTTGTTTCACATGTACTAGTGATAACAAGATAACAATATTATTTTACTACCCATTCACACTCAATAGCTATAATATTTAAACTATTATTTAATGTGAATATTTAAATCTATTTTGTAATTATATTTAATATATTTATTTTTTATTTTTTATTTTTTGGCAAAAAGCACAAGATCAATATAATATATTAATAATAAAAGCTTATTGCATAATGTCTGAATAAGTAAGAGAGCAAAAGAATCAAAATGAGTGTATTTATTATAGGCACTCAGTTACCACGGGTATACTTCTTGTGCAGATATATACTACCCTTTAAATAATTATTAAATATTTTTAATTAATTATTAATATTATTTAAATTTGAACCAAAAGAAATAGGGTGCCCACCTTTTGGGAGATGGAACCTAGGGACCTATTCCGTACTTTAGTTTAGTAGGAAACCAAGATCCCTCAACCAAGTGATTCAATTGAGTGAAGGACTAGGGGTTTCCTTCGATGATAAGATGGGGGTTCACCATTTAAATGAAGCTTCAAAGGAGAAATGCAAACACCTAGCACAAAACCCTAGAAACTTAAGAGCATGAAATCAAATTGATAAAAGAGAATGAAGCATAAGGGTACTTGGAAGAATAATGAAGTCAAAGCAAGGTTTGTAACCCTGAAAATTGTTGTTTTGGAGTGCACTGAGACTGATATGCGAAGCTGGGTGATTTAGCCCTAGTTTAAAGTTTTTGGGAAGGATTTGGAATTTTATGTTCTCCCAATTTTCTGCATGGTATCAGAGCCAATTAGAATTCTCGTGCCTCTATGTAATGATTGAAGTGCTCCCATGTTATGATATCTTCCTGCATTCACAATGCATTTAAATCGTAGGGAATAGTTATTATCGGGTATGTTTGGAGGAATCGGACACTTTGAAGGTCATAGCCATTGGGAAGATTATCAGGAAACCTCTAAACATATATTTATACTCTTATATTGGTGAATGAGACTTTTATTACAGTATGGGTGATATGCTATTGAGTTGATAAATACCACCAATCATAATCACTGCTTACGGTTTATATCGTTGGTCAAAGCTAATCCATCTCAAAGCTATATAGACTTCATTTGTCCTTATTCACAGTGCCATCTATTAAGAAACTATCGGCTTGGAATTAAACACCGCTACATAATCTTTCTAAAAGATTTAAAGTCGCAAATCAACAATTAATATAGTCACTGAAATCAGTTTGGATGAATGATGCAGATTATAGAAAAAATAAAGTTGCAGATTGAAAGAATTAAGAGGTAAGTTTAAAGCAGTAAAGGAAATCATTGCATGTAGAAACCTGATCGCAGTTGAGAAAGAAAAGAATTCTAAAAAGGAACCGCTTTCTGGGAATAAGGTTGTAAGAGTCACCTATCAAGCAAAAGCATTTTTGTTGTATTTAAAGAATTCAATTTAATATCATTCCTATTGAAAGCAGACCGAGTCAGAGATTTAGATGAAAAAGTGAGAGAGATACGAACAAAGAAAATAGAAAGGAGTCATATTATTCAATCAAGAGAAACTTGATAGTATCATGATGAGTAACGATGATACTATGAAGGGCAGTAGATAAAGGATTTCTAATCAGAGTTATAAGAGCAGATTGATGAGTTTTATGTGCAGATTTATGAGGTTCATTTGAGCAGATCTATGAGTCTTCTATGAGAAGAGTTGTAGAGTTTGAGTTGGTAGATTCCTGAAGTATTATAGACTTGTAGAAGGCATTGGGAAAAAATTAAGAAGCATTTTTATAGTCCTTTTGAAGCATACATGAGCATATTTTTTGTTAAATTCATAGGCATATATGATTACAGATATAAGGTTAACTTGAGCAGATTTTTAAGGATATTTCAAAGAAGAATTATGAAAAGTTTTTGAGAAGATTAGAGAAGAACAGAGTTAAAGAACTTTATGAGAAGTCTTTTGAATATGTTATAGAAGACTTTTATGGGAAAATGTGTTTAATTAAAGATTGAAGGAGGAAATAATCGGTTGATGATAGAAAGCTGAACCTCTAAAGAAGAGTTTTTCCAACTTTTAATTATAGAAGTGTACGTGATGATTTCAAATTGGAAGATTGTGTGAAGGAAACAAAATTGGTAAGAGGGAGTAAATCTATAGATTGAATTTGTAATATTATTTGTTGAAAATTATTATCGTCTATCATGCATTCATCCTATCAACAAAGGTGGATTGGAGAAGACAAGTTGGAATATATTGTAGTTTTAAGAAGAAAGTGCATCTATATTTGATCAAAGAAGAAAGGTAATCACAATTTTTCTTAATTTTTTTCACAAAATTTGATGAATTCTATAATATTTATTGAAGCTTAAGTTTGCAAAGGTCCCAAAGAAAGCCACCCACTTGATTGGAGGTAACAAAAAAGTTATTTTCTTCACAAAAAATCATCAATAAATAGAAGTGTTTTCAATGGGAAAGACCAGTAAGAAGGCAAAAAAAGAAACTGCAAATTTATTGTGTGAGAATGATAGTTTGAAAGATGAACTCATGAAGCTCAAAATGTGTAACTCAAAAGTGATAGAAAAGATAAAGGAGGTTTCAAAAGAAAGATGTGAATATTTTTGCAAAATTCAAAATCTTGAAAAAGAATTGCAAAATGTTAAAGCAAAAAATGAAGAACTAGAAACATAAAATAGGTCACAACAGGAATACATATTGAAATTGAGAGAAGATCTTTTGTCCAGTGAATTACTTAAAGCTTATGTAAGGAAAACTAGAATCTAATGTTTGAAGCTTATGTAAAGGAAAGACAAATTCTAAATTCTAAACCTACACTATGTAATGTGTCATGTGATACAAGTGATTTGTTTTGTTCACTAGATGAATTGTTTGATAAATGTCATATAGCTAAAGAATCTCTTGATGAAAAGTGTAAGGAAGAAAACAATATTATTGAATCTACAAATATTGCTAGTGATGGGGATAATGAGAAAGAAAGTCATTCAAAGAATGATGGGTTTAAGATAATGAAATGAATGGGTTACAAAGGAAATGGTTTGGGAAAATATGGACAAGGAATTTTTGAGCCCATTAAGCCAATAGTAAGGCCAAAAATCGAAGGCCTTGGATATGTTAGTGGAGATAAAAATAATGTTTAAAGCTCAAACAAATTAATTCAAGAACTATAATGCATACAATGTTCTAATTTTCATAAGTATGGACATAAAAGAGAGATGTGTTGTGATCTTCATCCTTGCAGTATTTGTGGATTGAGGAACCATTTTGAGAAATTGTGTTGGAAAAAAAGTGCAAGAAACAATCTTTAAAAGATACTATACAGATGGATTGTTGTATCAAATTGGAAAATGGTCACAAATGTGTTTAGAATTTTGTACAAGCATAAATATTCTTATGTTTGAAAAAATAACTAATCATTGGTGCAAGATTTGAAGTTGGAGCACTCAAATATGGAGGATGGTTGTAATATTGATTTCAAAAGATAATTGTTGAACCTAAAAAAGTTGTATAGTTGATCACAAAGATCATTTCTAAATGGTTGTTGTGTTGATTGGAAGGATCATTGTTGAATTTGAAAGTTGTACTCTTGATTGCAAAGATTGTTTATGAATGGTTGTGATCACAAAGATAACTTCTGAACCTAAAAATTTGAAGTATTCATCACATAGATCATTTTTGAATAGTTGTAGTGTTGATCACAAAGATCATTACTAAATTTGTGGAAGATTTGATCACAAAGATCATTGTTAAAATTGATTGTAGAGATCGTTGAAGCTTTTGGTTGCAAAGATCATTACCAATCATTGATGAAATTGATTGAAAATATCATTGTTGCAAGTGATCAAAAAGATTGTTGTTGAAATTGATCACCAAGATCATTGTTGAAATCGATAGAAGAGATCGTTGTTGAAATTGATAAAAAAGATCATTGTTGAAATTTGATTGCAAAGATCGTTTTTGAAGTTGATTGTAGAGATCATTGCTAAATCTATGAAGTTCTTGATCGTAAAGATCATTTGGAATGCTTGACTTCCTTTATTCATATAACCATGGAGAACATCTTACTATGGATAATGATGAACAAACGTAATCAAGGCTATTAAAAAGAAGGATACATTTTTATAGTTGCAAGAAGGTATTTATGTTAAATATTCTTCATTTGTTGGGCAGCTAGAAAATCTATTTATTATAGATGGCCCCCATCATCTAATTAAGTTGTGTGATAAAATAAAGTTAGTTATCAGGGGTGTTAAAATATAAACTTTATTTAGTTACAAAAAGTCATGTCTCATTCAAGAGACACACCTATCCATCGATGCACTTAAGGATCTTTCGATCCATATTTTTCACAAGTAGAAAACATATCAATTCTATGTTTTCCCAATTTTCTATAGACACGTCATAACTTAACACGCTGTGAAAATATTCTTTCTAAAACAAAACAAAAAATCTCATTTTCCAATATGAAAGAATTTATAGATATGTACAAGAATTAATGCCAAGTATATATATACTTTCAATTTTATTTGTTTATTCAACATAATTTAACATATTTACATCTAGAGATACTAAAATGTACTACATCCACTTGTGGATATTCTAAAATGTACTATTTTCTTCATAATATTTTTGTTCATTTATAATATATAAAATCAATCTATGTTGACAACTATATGTAATTTGTAATTTTTGCAATACATTTCATTTACACAATTTTTGTAATAAAATTTTTCATTTATAATATATTTTTAAATGGTATTCATATATTTAGTAGGTTGTAGTTGAGTTTCTAGTGAAACTTATGCGTAGTCAATGAGTTCTCAAAAATCTTATGTTTATTTCCTAAAAAATGTTTTAAGCTATCATACATACATACATACATACATACATATATATATTCTAATGATTTCACAAATTAAACATTTAAGAATTTAAAGATAAAATTAAAAGGATTCATGTTTATAATTTGAAAGTGAGATTTAGGCACAAATGTAATCGAACACTTATTAACATTTTAGTTCAAAGGTTGGATTTAAAGAGATATGTTATGCTTTTATTTCTATTCATATATCATTGCTTAAATATAAAAGAAGATTATATTGTAGCTTGAAAATCATATAGTGGAATTAGATGTGGACCCAATGTCTACTATCAACTTAAGTGTTCACTTTATTATTTATTTATTTATTGTTACATTTTGAATGATTAATGTAATTCACTTGCATATGTTTTTGATTGATTTATTACAAAACATTATCGACTCACAATTTGAATAATTTACCATGTTTTTAAATATTAGTTCTAATAATTTTCCTATATCTATAGATATGGAAAATCTTCATCTTTAAAATCTTATGACCTTGCCATTTAAGTACAATCCTATTGAATAAATATTATTGAATTGATCTTCTCATTATAATAGAGAACACTTTGTTGGTGTACCATAAATAATATTATAACCTTACATAACAAATTTTAGAAATTGAAAAACCTTTGAAAGTAAAATATATCAAATTAAATAAACTAGCAATCACACCTTGGTGTGCAATGGGCATGCCAAAGAAGTGTGGGAGGTTAATTATGGAAAAAGTTGGTTTTGTTTGGTTCAGCATTCATGGATGCACGGTTACATCTTCTTCACGGGCCTCCTAGAACATGGAAATCGAGCGTCATAGCTGCCATTGTTATCTACATGAGATACAATGTTTATCTTTTGGAGCTCATGTAGGTGAATGGCAATAACCAGATCCACACTCTTCTGACAAAAATGAAAGAGAAATTTTTGATTATTATTGAGGACATTGACTGATCACTCAATCTGGATGATAGGGTTTTGAATCCTCCACCAGGTGATCAAGAAGAGCAGACGAGGAGTCACATTACATTATCTAGTTTTCTCAATTTCACAAATAGGTTGTAGTCCTGCTGTGGCGAGGAGCGCATTATTGTGTCTACAACAACCCAAAAGAAAATGCTTGATCTCACCCTACTCAGAAAAGGGCGGATGGACATGCACATTCTCCCCTCCTTCTGCACTTTTGATGCATTTAAATCTCTTTCCTTCAACTACTTGCAAGTTGAGGAGTGAAGCTTGCAATATATTCGATGGGAAACCTGGTGGTGGTCCAATCAACTCTACCAACGACCATTCCTACCTATCGTAAATTTCAAAATTAAATGCAAGGAAAAATTTGATCAATGGTTAGCAATCACCCAACCTTCCTATAGGTCATCTCGCTACATTTGGACCCTTGGCAAACAAAATGAGCTTGGAAAGCTCAAATAGGGACATGCCTTCAACGTAAATATAACACTGAATTAAATCTAAACTAATATATTTATAATATATATTCTATCTCTACTAAAATTAGAAAATTCCCATTCTTTCTAACATTACAATGTTCTCTATAATTTTACATATAGTTCCATTCACCGTATATTCATGTAAAAAATTATATAACACAAAGAGAAATGGGAACCTTAAACATTAAAAGATCTTATGAACATGACCTCAATGCAAAGTTAGAGGTTCTTAATACGAGAGGTTTCCAAAGTTCCAATTCAATACCATAGGATATTCAACTTATAAAACTCATTTCCCATATTTTCTAGTGTTTACATATCCACAAGACATTATCTCTCACAAAGGAGATGTCATTTTGACTTTCTAGTATTGACAGCTTGGCACATTTTATCGTGTTGAGGTAGCGATCTAATAATTTCATTATATTGTCTTCTCTGATCTAACTAATGTAAAATGAGAGAATTATATCCAATAGAAGTCAACCACTATTGTCTCATGATGGCTGAATTATATTCCAATTTACAACAAGTGTCTTCACAAGTATATATAAAGGATAAATATGTAGTTATAAAAATGGATGAGCTTTATAAGGATTGGCAATGGGCACAATGTGCAAGTGACATGTAAGATATATAGATCTCTCCCTTTCACTAAGAAATAAGTTAACTATTTTAAGAGTCAAACAACATTCATTGAAAAAATTAGAATTACAAGAAATTCTAGAGAAAACATTATTTGAAAAATGTTAAATTAATATCCCTCCATTACTAAGCTTAAGACAAGTTATTCTCTTCATTTTATAAAAAATACTTATGACATATGTTAAAATCTGAAATGATTTTTTATATCTTTACAAAATTAAATAAAATTGTTATATTTATTATAGTTTATTTAATCAAGTTAAAGGATTGATAAGTGTATTATATTTTATAGTATTTAGAATAATTTTTATAATTAATATTTTTTTTTCATTTCTATTTAATATTTTTTATATTGATTTAAAGTGGAATATATAAATATAAAAATTTAGTTGTAAAATGAATTGTAAAATAATAGGCTAAATTAAATATTACATTTAGACAATATTTAAGACAACTATAACATTAACATAAATAATTAAATAGTAATAGATAATATAATATATAGAAGAATAATCAACAAAGTAAGATAAATTAACTCTTGATTACACTAAACAACAATCATTATATACTTTTGAACTTCAAAATAACTAGAACAAAACTAAGATATAGAATACTACCACCATTATGCTAAACATATATAAAATGAGTCTCATAATAATTAACCATGAGAATAATCTTATTAATGAATACTAACTCCTATTTGACATTTGAAAAAAAATTATTCATTACATCATAATTAGAAATAATCATTTTTAATTAAATCAAAATTCTCATCTTAATTCATATAGTATATTAACTTCTTGTATTTATGAGTAATTATACTGAGCAATGTAAAGGTTGATTCCAATGCAATAAAGGATGTTTTGGGCCAAATATTTATGTTAATTTTTTTTATCAATTAAGTCAGATTATAAGTTAATTAATGAGAACACATAAAGTATGGTTGACTTTGTGCAATGAATATCCTATATTCTTCTAATTAAATTCATTTAATAAAAATAAAAATCATCTCATCATTAACAAGGCTACAAAGCAATAAAACCATAGAATACATCCCATGTCTGGTTACATTGCTTCACGAATTATGTTCATCTTTTTTTCTGAATTGTTAGTGGAAATTAACTTACTAGTAAAAGATAATGTAATAATTGGTATATAGTAAAATATTTATCATACAAATCTAAAACAAAGTGATTTCATGTGATTCCACATATCAAGCTAATGTGGCTTGTGTATATTGCCACTAGAATTAAACTTTCTTTCTATCCATAGATTACTAACTTTTATAGGTGGCATTCATATACAAGCATGGGATTTGAATTCAAACACCTCTCATCACATTACTCCTCCTGGGAAAAGCTGACAACAAGGAACACATAATGTAGAAATTAATATTGAAGCAACAAATCCCTATCCTCACAAAGTCATTATATAATGAAAATATCTAATGCTTATCCAAGCTTAGATGGCTTTAAGTGGGCTTTTGCATAATCATCAAAGAAAGCATCTTCATTCTAATACAGACAATACAACTCATTTCGATCAAAATATCAAGGATGAGCACTTATTAAAGCAGATGATTATAATGACAAGAACTTGTAAAATCATATAATCACCAGCATTGACAAACAACTTGAAATGAACAAAAGATTTATTTAAAGCTTTCCCATCACAAATAACAAATTGTTTTCCTTCAAATATAATGACATTGTACTAAACTCCAAATTCACAAGGTCCAAGGTTTTATTTAACATAAAGGAGGGGTAAAAATTTATTAAAACAAAAAGAAGTACAAAGTAAGGGCACTGCATAGCCCTATCAAGCTCCACCAAGTGGTCCAACTATTTAGACAGATCTGGGGGTAATTGACCCCAATCCATCAAATCCCAATCATGAATATGACCAAAAGCCCATTTATCCAAACAATCAACAACATCATTCCATTCTCTAGGAATATGAATGAAGGTAACAAACTCCAAAGAAGCACAAAGGTTGAGAATTTTTTCAACAATCAAAGCCAAATGCCAGCTAAAACCATCTCCAATAAAATGGCTTGAGCCTCCATTAAATTAATAGTATGAAGACCCTTATAAATGGAGAAGATAAACTAAACCTCTCCAAAGTTGTATTGACCAACACCGCCAGTTCTAGCATGTCAAGGGTTTCCTTAAGAAGAGCCATCCATGTTGATTTTTAAGACTCCCTGAGGTGGGGGATACCATCACCCCTACCTATTTACCTTTGGAGTTGGATGTCTACATATTTTGTGCATGAGCTATTGTTGCTGAGGAGGAAGATGTAGAAAGTTACAACAAGCAACATCACAAGGATCCACTAATTTTGATAGATCACACTTAGCCACAACAAATTCTCCCAAAGAATGCAAAATTTTCCACCATAAGCGAGGGGCCACCAACATCACATGATAAAAAATTTGATGACTCCTCTCCAACCAAAGGTTCCAAATAATAAAGGATGGGTCAAGAGCCCAAGCAACTTGAAGAAAGGAAGTAGAAATAGGGGCCCTACCCCACCGATCCAAAAACTCAACCAATGAGGAAGCATGCCAACATGGTGTGTTCAACACCCTCCACCAAAAATGTCAATTCTCCCTAGCATAGGAGCAATGGAAGAAGAGATGAGAGGCACTCTCCTCATAGTTACGACATAATACACACATTGAATAACCTTGGAAATCATGCTTACACAAATTATCCCAAGTAAGATGCCTACTTTGAGCCACTAACCACATGAAAAAGTTGCACTTGGGCCATGAAAAATTATGCAGAACTTGCTTCCACCAAGGGACCTCGATATCCCCAAACAATTGCCTACCAAGCTACTTATAACTAGTAAACACAAAGTACTTCCCAGACAAATTAGTACCACATCAAGCCAAGACATCAAGTCCCCTCAAAGAATTACAATCATGAGAAGCCAAAAGTTGAAGCAGCTCATGCCTATCCCCCTCAGACCCCCCAAGTGGCCACTTAGAAGGATGCTTCCAATGAAAGCTTATAGTCGATTCACAATGTTGTGCAACCTTATAATGCTCAATGGTATCCCAGCCAACTATAGTAAAAACATCACAAATGGACTAGAGGTGAGGAAAAGTAGAGAGAATAGTTGGGTGACCATCCCAAGAATCTAACCAAAATAGAACCTATGACCCTGAATGACAAATCCAAAAAAGTGCACGCTTAATCAAATGAGCCCCCATTTTCAAAGTATGCCAAATCATAAAACCACTCCCTTCCAAAGGATAGTGAGGAACCTCAAAAGATGCAACACCCCTAAGATACTTATGGTTGAGAATACAAGCCCATAACTGATGTTGATTGGTACACCAGCGCTAGTAAAGCTTAGCAACAAGAACTTTCTTGTTCAAAATAGAAAAGCACAACCCAACACCACCTTCTTGCTTTGGTCTACACATAGATTCCCACTTAACAAGGCTCCACTTAGAAGAGAACAAGTTAGCACTCCAAAGAAAATGATGAGAGAGAGCATCAAATTCCCTAAGGAAATACATAAGGGCCACTTGAACAAAGCATCTATAGATAGGAAGGGCCTAGATAACATACTTGAGAATAGTCACTTGAGCAACAATAAATAACCACCGATGAGTCCAATGAGTGACCTTCTGCCACAACATATCAATCAAATTCTACCAAGAGGACTTGGGCTGATGACCAACAACAAGAGGAATGCCCAAATAGAAAAAGGGAAGAGATCATATCTAAAACCACAAAATAGTCACAATCTATCATTGGATAGCCTATGGAGTATTAAAGAAGAAAATAGAAGACTTTTTCTCATTGACTTTTTGACTTGAAGTGGCAAGGTAGATATCCAAAGCTTTCCTAAAGGATTCAACTTCCCAAATATGAGCCAATCCCATAAGAGAGGTGTCATCCACAAACTAGAGATGAGAAGGCATTAGAAGACCCAAACCCCACTAGCAACCATGAATCAAACCTTAGAAACCCAAAATTTAAGAAACTGGACCAACCCCTCCACCATTATAATAAACAGATAAGGAGAAAGTGGATTCCCCTAACGAAGGCCCCTAGTAGCACCAAAAAGCTCTGAAGGTTCACCATTCACAATAACTGAAAATGAGGAAGAATTCACACAACTCATAGTCTAACTCACCCAATTAGAAGAAAAACCAAAGGCCAACAAAATATTTTGGAGAAAACTTTGCTTAACTCTATCGTAAGCTTTGTCCATATCCAACTTGATGAACATAGACATGTCCTTAGAGGTCACCATAAAATGAATGACCTTAAAGGCAACCACCACCCCATCCAGAATATGACGATCCACCACAAAGCCACCCTACAACTCAGAAATGATAATAGGAAGACAAGGTTTAAGCCTCTCAACAATAAATTTTGTAATAATCTTATACACCACATTATAGAGCGTAATAGGTCTAAAGAATTCAAGCCTATCAACACCTTTATTTTTAGGAATGAGAACTAGAAAAGTAGCATTTAGGGCTTGAAGAATCTGTTTACTATGAAGAGACTCCCGAACAACCTCCAACAAATCCAAATTCACAATATCCTAAAACTCCTAGAAAAATTCAACAGGGAAACCATTTGGGCATGGAGCTTTCCCTTTATTCATCCCAAACAAAACCTCCTCCACTTCAGATAGAGCAATCAAACGAGTAAGAGAATCATTCAATGCATTAGAGATCAATGAAGGAATGCAAGAAAGGACCACATTCTCATCAGCCTCAGCTAGAGGTAAATCCTCAGTAAACAGAGCAGAGTAAAACTAAAGAGCCCCTCTAGAGAAAGCCTATTGCGAAGACATCAAAACACCCTCAAAATTAACAAGAGAAGAGATATAACACTTATTCCATAGATCTTGCATAGAATGGTGGAAGCAAAAAATATTCTTGTCACCCTTAAGAAGCCAGTCAATTTGAGCCTTTTGTTTCTAAAAAATCTCCTCACGAAGCTCCCACTCCACCAATTTCAGAGCTTGGGATTTAGCATGTCCAAGAACCTCCGAAAATCCCAAATCTTGAATTTGGTGAGTAATATAAGCAAGATGATCCTGCACCTCCCTTTTCTTAGCCCGAAGATTTCCAAAACATGACCTATTCCATCGCTTAAGATGATACTTAACATATTGTAGCTTCTTAACAAAACAATACATAGTTGTACCATACACAGGGGTTCCATCTTTCCACCACTAAGAAACAAGATCATAAAAGGAAGAATCTCGAAGCCACATAAGCTGAAATTTAAAGGGAGGATACTTTGGAGTTCGAAAAGAAGAAGCATAAAACTTAATTGGCCAATGATCAGAGTCGCATCAGTCAAGAATCTCAGAGAAAGTGACTAAGCTACCAACCACCCAAAAACTAGAAACAAGAAATATATCCAACTACTTAGATATCGCTTTTGGCCCACTCTGTCTATTATTCCAAGTGAATATGCCATTAGAGGGTTTAACATTAACAAGAGCAAGAGAATCCACATTTTTTTGAAAAAGATCATAAGCAAGACCAAGCCTATGCAACCCTCCTCTTTTCTCCTCCAAACACAACACATAATTAAAATCACCAGCTAAGATCCAAGGAGGATAAGGTGCATAAGACCTAACATACTTGATATGGTCCCAAAACTAGATTTTACCATGGATATCAATCAAAGCATAAACATTAGTGACCAAAATAGTCTCACTAGGTTCCAAAATAGAAGCCACCACTGAAATAAAGGAATGGATAGAAATCCACCAATGAGAAACAATTGTACGTGGATCCCAGAAAAGAGACAAACCTCTAGAGTTTCCCCTAAAACCAATACACTAACACTAACCATAACACCAAATATGAGGAGCATACTGAAGCATTAAGTCCACACGAAGCTTAGTCTCTTGAATGCAAAAGATATCTGGAGAATGAACAAAAATCAAATCCTAAATAGCCTTTTGACGGGAGGTGCTATTCAACCCCCTTGCATTCCATGAAAGAATAATCATGAAAAAGGTTGAGAGAATTGGGCATCAATGGTCTTAACAAACCCAATTCCACTAGCAAATCCCTAGTGTATTTAGTCTTATCCACATCCTTCTTATGACCAACTTTAGAGGAAGTTTCAAAATGACCCTTCTTGAGAGAGCATTGTTGCAACCCAAGAACTAGAGACGACTCTTGTCCTTTACTTGTATTCAACACCTCCTTAGCTAAATCTGCTAACACAATATCATCTTGCAAACCTGCAAAGGCATCAAGAAGCCCTAAAATTCCCTACTCCAAAGATGGAGAATTATCCTTAACAACAATTGCCTGCTCCAACCCTATATCAATACCAGCAGCCTTAGAAGAATCTCAATAGGAAACCCCTCCTCCAAGGAATGATTTTCCAAGACCTCAAATTGGTTGAACCCCTTCTCACTTTGCCTATCCTTATCTAGGCTCACTTTTGACCCCTCCATTTAGCCCTCAACTTAATAGGAATAATTCCATCCTTATTAGGCACACACTCAGCCATTGGATTCTTGCCTTTATTCCCCTTCTCCACTGAAGGCCCTAATGAAGGAGGAGGAGAAACCCTAGCCACTTTGGGTGCTCAAGGACATTGGCGCTAAAGGTGTCCATACTCATGACAAAAATGACATTGAAAAGGAAGGGACTCATAATCTAACTGTTGAACCCCCGAGGCAGAGCCAAGACAAATTTCCAAATAATCCAACAAAGGATTTTTTAATTCAATTTCAACACAAATACAAGCATAAGAGAATACCTTTTTATCCAAAGTATTCTCAGCTATGGCAGTCAGCTTCCCCAACAAAGCAACAATCTAGTGTAGAATATCCTCCCTCCAAAACTCTAATGATAGCCATGGAAGATGAACTCAAAAAGGAACTCGTAAAGGAAGATACTCTGCCGCATTAAATCTTGGATGCTAGGGCTTCATGAACAAGCCAACTTGATTGTAAAAATATAGCGCTCCCTCAAAAAATTGATTACGATCTAAAATGCAAGAAAAATGCACCATGAAATAGCCATTCGTAGCCACCAAAATATCAAAATCACCTTCAGCCTGCCAAGACTGACGAATCTAGGACCCCAAAGCCGAGAGAGGGATATGAATACCCAAGAACTTACAAATCAAAACATGTTGACTCCAATAAGAAATGTCCTCTTGTATCGATTCAAGAGAAATAACTAGGACTAGACAATCATGACTCCTTAGCAGACAACCATTTACTTTATTAAGCTTAGAGATCTAACCCACAAAAGAGGAATCCATCAACCGTGCATGCATGGCCATAGAAAAACCTTGAGACAGCTTCACACTAGCAAGCACCAAGCTTTGTGAAGCCTCTATCATTCCACCACGCCCAACACCCAACACTATTTTTACCCAACACCAAACCCCACATGCTGCCTTGACACCATTTCCACCCAATGCAAAACTCCTCCTTGCACACTTCTCAACAAAGAAAATCAAAAAGAAAAAAAAAACTTCATCAATCACACCACCGGTTGCACACAACGCCACATACGATAAAACTAGAACCACACACAAAGAAAGAAGAAATCAAAGAAATTTAGAAAAAAAGCACATCAAAAAGGGAAAGAACAACTTCCTCCAGCCGTAGCCCACAAACCCTTACAAAACCCCACCACCGCGAAAAAAGAAACCTCACAGCCATTGAAAGAAAGGCCAAGCTAGGGCATTAAAGCCCTAACTAGCCTACACCAACATAGAGCTAGACATCGTCATCATTCCAAAACTCGAAATCCAAGATTTTATTTTATTTTTATTTTTATTTTTTGTTAATTTACTATGGGTGTGCTAGGACATACCTCTACATACTTCTCAACAAATGAATGGAAGTTTGGATCCTCCAACAGTGCCTTATCAGAAGGTAATTGAAGCATCCCAAGTCTTTCTCTCCTGTGAGAAGCTCCCTATGAATGATTAAAGATAATTATTCAACTTCAATTCTAAATGCATTAAATCTTTGAGCATAATTGAGGTGGGATATCATTAGTATATATATCACTAAAACAACTTACTTAAAAATAAGAATTATCAAACTCAAGGGGATTGGGAGTCTAGGGACCCTCAAAGCTAGAGTGTTCCTTGTGGCATCAGTCCTAAACTAACACACAACTAACGGTACAAAAAACCTTGCCGAAACCTTATTTTTAGCCTGTAGTTCACCAAATTGGAGGACAAATGTGACCCACTCATCATATTTTGCCATTTTTTCAGCTGTTCTTGGCCATTTTTTGCTGCTTTTCCCTCCACTATTGGTTTCTGCTCCTCCAAGCTTTTCATCATCCACACTTTTGAATGCATGAATACATTAGTTAATGACTCTCTGCTCCTCCAAGCTTTTTGTCATCCACAATTTTGAATGCTTGAATACAGTAGTTAACGACTCTCTACCTAAATTAAATGCAAGATCCTAGGAATGATTCAATTTTCCTACCTTAAACAATGTACAACTGCATTTTACCACACTATCAACCAGGCCCTCTCGGTGCTTGCAAACTGTTGATTGATAAATTGAGCTCTGAAAGTTCAAATAGGGACATGCCTTTGGCATAATTATTAAAATAAAGATATTAAGAAATTAATTAATTAAATTATACAAATAATTAAATATATAATATTTAATATTATGTTTATATTAATATTATTTAATATTAATAATATACATTTAACTATCAAATAAATAGATAAACTATACAAACTTTATTTATGCATTGCCTTCAAATTTTCTATGAAAAAATCCATTCAACCTCTTAAAATAAGAGGAGATTAGCTTCTAGTGTTACTTTATATAGTTCTTATAGACTAATGTTAGAAGGGTTTATCTAGTTCAGTGCCAAGGTGCATGGATGATGGACTTGATAGTTGTTAGAAGTGTTACCATACAAAATTGGTGCTTGAAATAGAGAGATCATTGGCGCATGTGAATTTTATTCTTGGTGAGCCACATCCCATCACTACATTGGGAAACTTTCCCACTATCTCTATTCCCTCTGCAAACACAACTCCCATCCCCATGAAGAAGTGGGCCTCCAAATGGCAGTGGAAAGCCCATACTCCTGGATTATCATTTTTAAACTGAATGGTTGTCCATCCATATGGAAACACTACAAGTATGTTCTGCAATGGAGGATTGACCATGTTGTAGTTCAGAGGGTCCTTCACTGGGTTGAACACGCCCTCTCAATATCCAACAATCCAACAACACAACACAATAAAATTGTCAGATGTAAATTATTGTTAAATATTAGCTTAAATATTAATATGTTTGATAGTAAACCAATAGTAACATGCCTATTTTATCTAATTTTAATTTAATTATATATAACCTATTTTAAAAATGTACAAAAATATCATGAAATACATTTATTTAATTGTAAATAGTTGTAATGTTTAAGTTTACTAATTTAAATGTCATCTTATATTTGAAAGAAAAAGAAGTATTATATATCAATTTTAATATCTTAAACATATTTATATAAAAATATTAGAGATATGAGAATCATTTTGCTTATTTAGAAATTATTTTATTTTAATTTACCATTTCATAGTGATATCAAGAAAAGCCACTTGATCATTATGTACATAAAAATAATTTAAATTTGATAACTATTTATATATCAAATAATAAATATAAATTTTTAAAAATATAGTATGGAGTTTCCAAATTAAAAACAAAACAAAAAAATAATGATGATTTTTTCAACAATAAAATTTAGTTAAAAAATATATATATTGAAACAAAATAAAAATACAATTTATATACATCTTGTAATATTTTTTTAGACAGATCTATTTAAGTGTGTGTGTGTGTGTGTATACATATATATGAGTATATATGTTTTAATTACTTAAGATTATTTTATTTATGAGATAGATAAACACAAATTAAAGTAAATACAATAATTCTTGTATAAACTCTTAAATATATTTAAATAAAAAATACATTTAATTTATTAAGTGAAAATGCCTTTTATAGTAACATCTAGAAAATTCATGTGATCATGATGTACATAAAAATCCCTTCACTTAAATTTGATAGCTATATACATAGCTAATAATAAATAAACTAGTACATGCACCTAAGGATTACGCTGATAGAAAATTAAATGCACATTAATATGTTAGAGAGTACATGTTTGTGCATGGGTCTATAGATGCCATGTGCTACAAATCCGAATTGTATGTGGCTAGATTAAACAATTAATAATAAGTGAGCTAAATAATGGAATGAAATAAAATTCAACAAATCTAGATTTTTTCTTTAAAGAAATTAAGTATTATTGATTTTGAAATATTTGCATATAGATTTAAAATATAAAGCAATCCAAATGAGAAAAAAAAAGTTGTTATCAAATTGACAAAAAACATTGCAAATGGAAATAGAATTCTCCCATCTAGCTGAAAAAATAATATTTATCTAGATTTTATGAGATTTTTGAGGTGTTCACTTGATATTTTGGAGGCTTTTGCCATTAAATCGCAATCGTTTTACCATTAAACAACAACTAAAACTTATTTTATGACAACTCAACAATGGTGTGTGAGACTTGTTTGAGACTCAAATCTCACACTATATGTAGTCTAACAACTAAAAATAGAAAAACAATGGTATATACTTCTTGAAGTAAAAATAAAACAAATGAATTACTACTAGCACTTGCACCTAAAGGAGCTTTAAGGATAATGCATAGAAAATAATATGTCTGTTAATATGTTAGAGTATATGTTTGTCCATACAAGTTCTAGTTTCAAGTGATTGGATTAAAAAACTAATAATAAATGCTAAATACTAGAATGAATCAAACTTAGACAATTCTATATTTTTTCCATGAAGAAATTAAGTATTACTTGATGATGAAGAAAATGAGAAAAGTGAGTTACCATCAAATTGACAAAAAACATTGCAATTGGAAATAGAATATTCCCATCAAGTTCTCAAATCAATATCTATCTAGGTTTTATGTGATGAGCGAGACTTTGGAGGCTTTGATCATTAAAGAATAGTGGTTTGTAGGCATGAAACTTGTTTCACGCTCAAATCTCACACTATATGTAGTTAATAAATGATGATTTTACAAAGATAAAGTTTAATTAGGAAAATAAAATATATTAAAATAAAATAAAAAATATTTTTCTTTCTATATCTTGCAATATTTCTTTGTTTTTAGATACATCTATATAATTTATCTATACTAATTTATTACAAACATATGAGAATATAATTTTTAATTTAATTATATTTTATTTTATTTTTTAAATGATTCTATTTGTTACATACATATAAATTTAATTTATTAAATTGTTGTTTCATTTCAATTTATACATATATGTATATATACATATATACACACAAACATACACATATATATGTATATACACACATTTATAAACATATACACACTTATATGTATATATGTATATATACATATTTATAAATTGAAATGAAATAACAATTAAATAAATTAAAGTTATATGTATTTAATAAATAATCATTTAAAATAAATAAATAAATAAATAAAATAATATATTCTCATGTATGTATGTAATAAATAAGATATACATATATGATCTATAATATTTAATATTTTAATATAAGAATTTTTAGTCTTGTCTAATTTAGGTGAGGTCATAAATAGGAACCTCATCCTAACATAAATGATTGCATTAATAAGAATAATTAAAAAAGATAAACCCTTAAAACACAATAAAAACATAAAATACATCAACAAAATACTTTTAATTAACATATAATTTTAAATTATTTTATTTTACTTAAATTTATTTTTTATATAGACAAATAAATTTTAATTTATTTTAAAATAATTTATTTTAGTATAAAAAATATATGTTAAACTCTATTTTAATTTTTACAAACAGATCACCACATAACGATGTATCCCTATTAAAGTCCTTTGAACATATAACTAGCAATTGCACCTTGGTGTGCAATGGGTACACCGAAGAGGTTTGGAATGTCAATTAGGATAAATTTTGGTCTTAGTTTTTTTTCATAAATTTGTGCATAAGGTCAATTGGTCATAGCAACACCTCCTTTTAACAATGGTACCAGAAATCTTGCTCATTTTATATGTAGGACAAGAAGTGTTGCAATTAGAAACCATGCCCATCCAACTATTGAAGGTCTAGCGACAACAATATTATCTTTAGTTTTGAAACCTTTATGCAAATGCTTGTTGACAAATCTCTTTCAATCATAGAACTTCCAACAAATTTTATTAAAAAATATTGTCTTAGTGGATAAAACATTCAACAAATACACAAGAATAGAGTCACATAAACCAAATTATGAAGAAATCCATGTGAATTTTATCTAGCAAATATACAACAATAGAGTCACATAAACCAAATTATAAAGAAATCCATGTGAATGGAAATGTTTGTATTTATTTTTTCTCTTCAAAATTTTTGTGCCCCTCTTCGTATACGATGATGATATTGATTTTACATTTTCAATTCTTTATTTTCCCTTTTCAAACCTTTGATACCATCCATTGGGCACTTCACACCTCACTTCATAGCCTAGCCTTCTTATTTTAAAAAGTTTTTCTAATTACATACACCATCAGTTTATGAGATTAGACATTTGTAACCACTTGTCTTCATCAACCCTGCAATATCTCAATTCAATTTAGCTTTATTAACTCAAACTTGTCTCATTGTTTTTGATAACATACAAACCTCCTCCATTTCTCAATAGAATTATAAAGTGGATCGTTGTATAAGAAAGATTTATGAAAAACAATCTACAAGGAATTAACCTATCTCATTGAGGTTGAAAGATTCTTCACTTTCTGATTGCTTGGATTTTTCTAGATGGTGTTTCAAAAGCTAAAATTTATTTTTAATGAAACCACACTTGGAAATTTACGTATTGATTGAATTTGCAAAAAGATGCTTGCACTACCTTAAAATGTGCTTTATATTCTAACTTGTCCCTGCTTTATCCAATTGAAACTTCCTCTATTCAATAAAATTGACCAGGTTGGTTAGATCAATGGTTCTGAAACTTTGATTGGTAATTCATGCATTGCAAACATTTTTCCTCCAATAGCTAATAAATTGTGATATAGTAGTTTAAAGTTCAAACTACATCATAGTCAAGTACTAGAACAAATCCTCATGTATCTCTCCTTAGAGATCATCTATATCATCTCTGGATTTATATGTCAACCCCCTTGCTACCATTGTCACCAAGTAACAAATAACAAAAAATAGTTAGGGTAACTCCATAAGCATCTAAATCAAATTGCTCTTCCTCAATATCCAAAAAATTGATCAACCTCTGGGTGACGAGATACAAATTGGAATGTGCAGTACACTAATTTCTCCAGGTGCAGTACACTAATTTCTCTGCCTATTTTTGCTTCAAGTTAGAGTAGGTTAGGGTTAGCGGCAAGGTTAATTTAGCTTAGGGTTGATTTTTTTTTATGATTCCCACTTTCATTCTATAAACTGCCCAAAAATGTCAGGTTGTTCCTGGAAATACTCTAGAAATACAAGTACCATTTCTGAGTTTTTGGAAATGTATCACTTAAGATCAACATATATGTTTTGAATTCATAAGTTAGATTCTTTGACCTTCATTTTAATATAATTTATTTTTAGCTTATACAACTGTTCATTGCCTCGTCATAATGTTTTTTAAATTTCTCAGTATCTATTTCATTCACATTTTTTTAAGGTGAACAATCGACTTACTAAATAATATATTTATGTTAGTTTTGGGTAATCCTCACAGCCACCGTATTAGTTGGGTAGGATCCTTAACCAAAAGCTCCCAAACCATGAAGGAAAAAGTGGATGATGTATATGATCCCACGAAAGGCAAGAGATGGAGATGGAGGTGGAGAAGGCAAAGGATATGGAGACGAGGGGGAGAGATAAGATCTTTATGCTTTGATGGATGTCCATACCTTGTTCAAATGCTCCTATTTTGGCACAGGCAGGGAGAATGCTGGCAAAAGCTATGGAGTATGGCTATACACCTGCCAATTGCATTTGGTTGAAAGCTTCTAAAACTTTTTTTAAAATTCCATTTTGTGCATATCCTGCAAGCATTTCCATGAGATAACCTCTATTGGAGGCATTCTGTCAAACGGTTTACGTGCCTTTTCTATGCTTCCACATTTTGCATACATGTCTACCAAAGCATTTCCAACTATAATATCTCAAAAAATCCTGATCCTCCTTCCATGATGCTTTGAAGGATGTCCATACCTTGTTCCAAAGCTCCCATTTTGGCACACGCAGGGAGCATACTGGCGAAAGCTATGGAATTTGGCTTTACACCTGCCAATTGCATTTGCTTGAAAGTTTCTAAAGCCTTTTCAACAAATCCATTTTGTACATATCCTGCAATCGTTACACTCCATGAGATGATATTTTTTTCAGGCATTCTGTCAAACAGTTCACGTGCCTTGTTAATACTTCCACTTTTTGCATGCATCTCTACTATGGCAGTCGCAACCATGATATCTAACAAAGTTCATCTATTCTTTATTGTTCGATGGATGTATATATTGTTCCAAAGCTCCCATTTTGGCATGGGTGGGGATGATGCTAGCAAAGGTTGTGGAATTTGGTTTTAAACCTGACAATTGCATTTTCTTGGAAATTTCTAGTGTTTTCAACAAATCAATTTTGTGCATATCCTACAATCATTGCAATCCACGAGACTACATCTGTTTGAGGCATCTTGTCAAACACTTCACTGCCTTGTCTATTCTTCCACATTTTGCATACATGTCTACCAGGGCAGTTGCAACTATAGAATTTGGCGGGTTCCTGCAATGCCGTCTGTAAAAACGGTGGGTTATGGGAACAGGATTATCATAGCTTAGAAGACGTGAGATGCTTGACTGGATTACTGGCCCGGTAAGGTTTAATACTACAGTCCTCTTACCATTTTCTTCCATAGCAGGCAAGCAGGGCACATTGTCATTGTTGTTTTGTTCTTCGTTCATATCCTTCTCAGCAGGGCACACCGAATATTGAATGCGATATCACTATTGGAAGTGATTTTGTACTGTAATACCTCACGCGCTAAAAAAATAACCGATGCAAGTCATTCAATGGTGAACAGGCCAAAAAAACTGACGTACGGTGAACAACGGAAAAAACTGCTGACGTAAACTACGAAAGTCGAACAGCTGAAATTGAACTGCTGAAATTATTTGAATCGCTTCTGCCATCTTCTTTTGAGCAATTTGAACCATCGATCGACGAAGTTAGATTACACTGCTCTTATTAAAGGTGCTTAGGGAATGTGAAGAAACCTGTCAAATCACCGTGTAGTTGTTTCGTACTAAACAACAACTAACCCTGCATAAGATGCAAGTTGCATTTCAATATGATAGATGTACAATACACTCATAGAGTGCCGTAGGTAATACCAGCGTCAGTTTCATTTTTGACAAACGAGATAAAGGAGTGAATGTCCAGGATCAGTTTGATCGTCTCCGGGAAGTATTCAGCTGTCGATTTAATATTTTAGGTTGGTCCATCTCATAGTGGATACGCCTTCCGCGTAAATTAAAACTCTCATTAAGAGAACTCTAAATGAAATGTAAATTATGCACCGGTGGGCCCCAACCCGCATCACGGCGGATCAAAAGACTCAACCGGTTCTAGTGCCTGTGCCACCCCATTGCTTAACACGATGCCTTCGGCCATCAAGCCGAAAACGGGTTCTGCCTCACGATCCACTATCACTCCACTCCATAAAACCCCACGCTCATATATCCCATAAATGACCATGGTAGAAGCATGTCCCAGTCAGGATTTCCTTCATATATTCATAATCACACATAGCTTAAGAAAGCAAGAATATCACAATGAAAAGAAACCACAAACCACTACTACATTGAGGGGCTTTTTAAGATGATAATTTAAGACAAAATACTAATTTTGTCTTAAATATATTTAAGTTATATTTATTTATTTATTTTGTCTTAACTTAAGACAATAGAAATTAAATATATTTAAGTTTTATTTTTTATTTTACATTGTCTCAAATTATGACAATAGAAATTAAATATATTTAAGTTTTATTTTTTATTTTACATTGTCTCAAATTAAGACAATAGAAATGAAATATATTTAAGTTTTATTTTTTATTTTACATTGTCTCTCACTATTTTTTTTCTTTTGTCATTTTTATTTATTTATTTGGCATTTCGTGATAAAGAGAATATGCCACGTGCCTATTTCAATTATCAATGCTCTGTGTTATTTCTTTTAGTTTAATTTATTCTTAATAATTTTTAAAGTTAAAAAAATATTTGAGTAGTTATTAGAGTTTTTTATTGTAGGTTTTAGTAAATTTATATTTATATTAAATATTTATATTTAATTTTTTTTAATATACATTTTAAATTAAATCACATAAAATTTATTAAAATTAAATCAAATCAAATCAAAATTATCTATATTTAAATTAGAAATTGATTTTTTACCTTTCATTTTATTTTTTACTTTTAAGCTCTAACTTGCACTTTTTAACATAAAAGTTAAAATTTTAGCTCTGAAACAAATTTTAATAATCGCTTATTTTAGTTTTACTCATTTTATTCAAGTACACCTTTACTTCAAATTCAATGTTACCATTGTCTATAACATATTAACTATATTTTAAGCACGCTTTTAAATTTTTTAATTTACTATTTTAATTCATATTTATTCCTCACAAGCTTATTATTTTAACATTTTTAAAACCATTTGCTCTTAAGTCTTGACACTTTAATCCCTTTGCATTTCCTTTATAGTATGATTTAACTGTGAAATTTATTTTACATATTTACTTATATTTATGAAATTACAAACTACAATTAAAAGTTATTAGAAATAATTTAATTTATAATTATTCATGTTATTTAATTTTAATTATTTTAAAATTATTTGTTTAAATGGATATTGTAATTTTGCATTTCCTTTGTAGTATGATTTAACTTTGAAATTTATTTTACATATTTATTTATGCTTATGAAATTACAAATTATAACTAAAAGTTATTAGAAATAATTTAATTTATAATTATTCATTTTATTTTTATCCTAATTTATATAATAAAATAAATTTTAAACTTAAAATCTAAATTCAACGTTATTGAGAGAGAGGGAGACTAACTTTTGATTAGTCGATTCATGCTAACAATCCAAGGATTACATGTGTCCCTAGGGAGTTATGCTCAACGTACCACATGTGTCATTTGATTAAGGATATGATAATTCACCTTTCAAACCTCTTTAGAGTACCCATTGCACACTTAAGGAAGATAGAGAAGATATAAAGAGGAAAAGGGAGAAAAAGAGAAAGAAAGGAAGAGAGAGAGAGAGGGAGGGGGCAAAGATAAAAATGGATGGATATAGATAGGGAGAGGGAGATACAAAAAGAGAAAAGAGAGAAAAAAAGATAGAGAGAAAGATAAATAGAGATCTATGGAGAGATAAAGAGGGAGACAAAGAGATATAGAGAGATAGAAGAGAGATATAGAGATAAAGATAGAGATAGAGGTAGAGATATATAGGAATAAATAGGGAGAGAGAGAGAGTGAGAGAGAGTGAGAGAGAGAGAGAGACGTAATATAAGAGACATAGATAAACATAAAGCACCATAGGAGAGATAAAGAGGGGAGACAAAGAGAGAGATATAGAAGAGAGATATAGATATAGAGATAGAGGTAGAGGTAGAGATATAGAGGAATAAAGAGAGAGAGAGAGAGAGAGAGAGAGAGAGAGGGAATATAAGAGACATAGATAGATATAAAGTATCATAGGGAGAGAGATAAAGAGATAGATAAAGAGAAATAGGAGACAAAGATATATAGAAGTAGAGAGAGGGGGAGATAAATAGGGACAATAAAGGAGTAAGGTAGAGAGATAGGGAGAGAGAGGAAGAGAGAATGTAAGAAAAATATAAAGAGAAATATGAGAGAGATACAAAGAGAGAAATTGAGAGATAATGAGAAACATAGAGATTGAGAGGGAGACATAGATAGGAGTGTCTCTCTCTTCTCTTCCCATCTTTATACATATATCTCCTCATCTCTACCTCTCTTTATATATAACTCCCTATCTCTATCTTTCTATCCTTCCAATGCTCCCTCTCTCATTCTCTCCCTCTTCCCTTTCCTCTCTCCTTCCATCTCTCTTTCTCTCTCTTCCCCCTCCATTTTTCCCACTACCTATCTCTCTATCTCTCCCTCTTTTGAGATCTCTCTCTCCCTCTCACTTCCTCTTTCTATATCTCTATTTTATCTCTATCCTCTCTCCATTTCTCTCCCTCTCTCCCTATATATATCCCTTTGTCTCTATCTTCATATATATCTCTCTCTGTCTCACACACACATACACACTCCATTTCTCCCTCCTTATCTTTATCTCTCTCTCCCCCTCTCTATTTATCTCTTTATTACTTATCTTTATCATAGGTTATCTCTCACTCTTTCCTTCTCTACATATCCCTCTCTCTACCTCTATATATATGAATTCTTATATATTTATCTTTCTATCTCTCAATCCCCCTCTCATTGTCTCCCTCTTAATATCTCTATTTTTCCCTCTCCATCCCTCTCTCAACCCCTTTATCTTTCTAAGTTATATCTTATATCTCAGCCTTCTCCTTCTTTCTATCCCTATGTCCCCCTCTCTCTCTATTACTCCCTCCTTCTGGTATCTCTTTATATTTTTTTCTCCTCTCTATTTCCTCTACCTCCCTTCCCTTCCCTCCCATCTCCATATTTATACAAATTTTCCTTTCTATCTCTCTCCATATATCTCACACACACACACACACACCCCTATTCCTCCTTCCACTATCTCTAGCAACTAAGGATTACATGTGTCCCTAGCACTATGCCTGTGGCACCACATGTGTCATTTGATTAAGGATATGATAATTCACCTTTCAAACCTCTTAGAGTACCCATTGCACACTTAAGGAAGATAAAGAAGATATAAAGAGGAAAAGGGAGAAAAAGAGAAAGAAAGGAAGAGAGAGAGAGGGGGGTAAAGATAAAAATGGACATGGATATAGATAGGGAGAGGGAGATACAAAAAGAGAAAAGAGAGAAAAAAAAGATAGAGAGAAAGATAAATAGAGATCTATGGAGAGATAAAGAAGGAGACAAAGAGATATAGAGAGATAGAAGAGAGATAGAGATATAGAGATAGAGATAGAGGTAGAGATATACTAGAAAAATAAATAGGGAGAGAGAGAGGGGGAGATAAAGATAGAGATAGTGAGAGAGAGAGAGAATATAAGAGACATACATAGATATAAAGTACCATAGGGAGAGATCAGATAAAGAGATAGATAAAGAGAAATAGGAGACAAAGATATATAGAAGTAGAGAGAGGGGGAGATAAATAGGGACAATAAAGGAGTATGGTAGGGAGATAGGGAGAGAGAGGAAGAGAGAATGTAAGAAAAATATAAAGAGAAATATGAGAGAGATACAAAGAGAGAAATTGAGAGATAATGAGAAACATAGAGATTGAGAGGGAGACATAGATAGAAAGAGTGTCTCTCTCTTTCTCTTCCCATCTTTATACATATATCTCCTCATCTCTACCTCTCTTTATATATAACTCCCTATCTCTATCTTTTTATCCTTCCAATGCTCCCTCTCTCATTCTCTCCCTCTTCCCTTTCCTCTCTCCTTCCATCTCTCTTTCTCTCTCTTCCCCCTCCATTTTTCCCACTACCTATCTTTCTATCTCTCCCTCTTTTGAGATATCTATCTCTCCCTATCACTTCCTCTTTCTATATCTCTATTTTATCTCTATCCTCTCTCCATTGAATCTCTCCCTCTCTCCCTAAATATATCCCTTTGTCTCTATCTTCATATATATCTCTCTCTCACACACACACATACACACTCCATTTCTCCCTCCTTATCTTTATCTCTCTCTCCCCCTCTCTATTTATCTCTTTATTACTTATCTTTATCACAGGTTATCTCTCACTCTTTCCTTCTCTACATATCCCTCTCTCTACCTATATATATATGAATTCTTATATATTTATCTTTCTATCTCTCCATCCCCCTCTCATTGTCTCCCTCTTAATATCTCTATTTCTCCCTCTCCATCTCTCTCTCAACCCCTTTATCTTTCCTAAGTTATATCTATCTCTATCTATCCTTTCTATCCCTATCTCCCTCTCTTCTATATTATTCTTTCTATACCTCTTATTTTTCTCCTCTCTAGTTTCTTGCCCTC